>DVXP01003375.1:0-11386 GCA_018235645.1 Junonia grisea
AATTCCATGATAACAAATCAAATTTTTAGTTTGCTATAATCCGCGAAAACAGTATAAATCTGTCTGGTATGATGTACACACAGACATTACGTACGTTTCACTACGACACCGGAGCATCCTCAGGAGATGTTGCCTCTACAACGGTCAGTTGAGAAGTCGACTTCTCAAGTTGTTGTAGAGGTTGAAGTTGACCGTTGTAGAGAAGTTGACTTCTCAACTGACTGTTGTAGAGGCAACATCTCCTGGTATACTGTTTTCGCGGATTACAGCAAAATAAATATTTTAATTTGTAACCCAATATCAATTAACTTTGTCATAAGGGTTGATAGCACATTGATGGAAGTATGTCTTCCATATTAAAATTAAATTAATTTTTAAAATAAAATTAAAAATTTAAAGGAAATTCAACAAGCGCATGTCCCTCGAAATATCTCGACTCTATTTGGTAGGTATCTAATTTTTTGTTCTGCGCAGCGTAATACGGATTGATCAAATTGTTCAAATTCCGTGAATCGGATATTAATCACTATAGAAATGTTTAATATTTATTTGTTTTATTTTATTTTAAGACTAGCAGACCACCCCGGCTGCGCACGGGTATTCCTAACTTTTTGAAAATTTAATATAGTCTATGTTCACCCGAGATCTTATAACTTCCCAATAGTGAAAGTATTTTTCAAATCGGTGAAGTTATTTCGGAGTATATTCTATTTAAACAAACAATAAAATCTTTATAATATATGTAGAGATTGCAAAATGATATACAATTATACATATGTATAAATATTGTAATAAAACTGACTCCAACGGATGCGATAGCGTTGTCCTAGGTCACAGTGATGGTCACGGACTAACGCCACTGATAGATTGCGGTGTTCCGTAGCGAAGCTGGGATGATGGTACATTAATAGTTGAATATAAATAAATTTGATATGCCCAAAATGCGGTCGTACCCTTATTAACAAAATTGGGTACATAAGTCACATGAGAGCGCATCAGAGAGCAGAACAACGGAGCTCTCACATTACATAAAGCCATGTCGTAGCAGACACAAAATGCTGGTAATCGAAGTGCTAGTTCAAATTTTGACGTTTTTGTAATGGTCGCTGCGTGGTGTCCTACGATGAAACGGCCAATCACAGCGGCCCGCGGAGTTGCGTTCCGTTACTCCTCTACATGCCCCCGGCCTTGGAAGCACCTGGTTCCAAAGTCTTCTCTTCGTGCTTGACGTCGTCGGCGTAGAGTAATGGACAGATCTTAGAGAATGCACGCCGGACGATGCCTGATGATGTACGGATGTCGGCAACTCGGGATATGCCGTCCTTTCCTGGCACGGTGTTGATGATGCGCCCAAGATGCCACTTTAGTGGAGGAAGGTTGTCGTCCTTGATGACCACCAACATATCTGGCTGTAGAGTGTCGAGTCCTTTCATCCATTTACATCTGGTTTGCAATTCGGAGATGTATTCTTTCGTCCATCTTTCCCAGAAGTGATGGCGTATCTGTTCTACTCGCTGATATCGGCTGAGTAGACTGCTAGTGTTGTCTCTCATGTCCTCGTAGACTGGTGCAGTTAGCGATCGACCAATTAGAAAATGGGCAGGAGTAAGTGGTAGAAAGTCTTGCGGATGGGATGAAATAGGTGAGAGAGGACGTGAGTTAAGGATGGATTCTATTTGTACAAGGACAGTAGTAAATTCTTCGAAGGTTAGGTGGGCGTTACCGACAACACGCGAAAGATGAAATTTACAGGATCGTACTCCTGCCTCCCAAATTCCACCAAAATGAGGACTATAAGCAGGAATAAATTTAAATTTAATGCTTTGACTTGTTGCGTATTCAGTTATGTCATCAGAGCATCTCATGATGAACTTAGAAAATTCGTTCATAGTGCCAACGAAATTTTTACCATTATCGGAGAAGATCTCCTGTGGTTTACCGCGTCGTGAGATAAATCTCTTAAGAGCTAGAACATATGCTTCCGAGGTTAAGTCACTCACAAGCTCCAAGTGAACAGCCCGCGTGATAAAGCACACAAATAAACAAACGTATGATTTTACGGTTTTTGCACCCCTACCTTTCCGTGTTAATGTGAGCATTGGTCCGGCATAGTCAACCCCACAGAATAAAAAAGGGTAGGTAGGTGTCACGCGTTCCTTGGGTAAGTTTCCCATAATAGGATGTAGTGTATCACCCTTTAAGCGTTTACATAGCACACATTCATGAACAATACAACGAGCAAGATTTCTCCCCCCAACAGGCCACCACTGTTGTCTAATTTCATAAAGAAGTAGTTGAGGAGCTGCATGGAAGAGACGCTTGTGCTCATGTGCAAATAATAATGTTGAAAATCGATGTTTCGAGCTAAGCAAAATAGGGTGCTTTTTATTATATTCAAAATGATCAGAATTCGAAATTCTTCCACCTACGCGTATTAGGTTATCATTTTTATCAATAAATAAATTTAATTTTAATAGCGATGATTTTAATGTTTGTGTTTTATTTTTATTAATTAAATGATACTCGTTTTCGAACGATTCTAGTTGTGATAATTTAGCTAAACCCAACTCTGCGTTTCTCAATTCAACCGAACTTAAAGCGCCTGTCCGTCTATTTATTTCGTAATTTCTCGTGTTATGAATGAAACGTTGTATATATGCAAAGGTTCGCTTTAATCGATTGTATTGAGAGAATCTTGAAAAAGGGAATAATTCCTGTTTCTCGACACATGTGAGTACAGCCTTAGATTTGATTTCGGGCAAGTCCACTGGTATAATATGCGAATCAGAAGTTGTGGTACCGCAATCGAAATTAAATTCGTGTAAAAATGGGGGCCCTTCCCACCACATCGTAGCAGTGGCAAGGTTATTTAAATTAACCCCTCGTGATGCCATGTCGGCTGGGTTTTGTTTCCCACTGACATGCCGCCACGGAATATTTGTTGTAAGTTCGTGTATTTCCGCTATCCTATTTTGCACAAAGGTTTGTAATGCGTTAGTAGGCGCTCGCAACCATCCTAAAACTATTGTCGAGTCAGTCCAAAAAATGACGTGATTAAATTGACAATGTAGTGACTCCCGTATTTTCTGATATAGTCGTGCGCCTAATAACGCACCACATAATTCGATCCTAGGTATAGTGATTGGTTTAATAGGAGCGACCTTTGATTTAGCGAATAATAATCGCACAGTTATTTCTTTAGTATTGGAAATGCACCGAACGTATGCGCACGCGCCGTACGCAACTTGCGAGCCGTCCGTAAAAATATGTAATTCAATCTTAGATGAATTATTAGGCCCGATGACGTGCCGCGGTATGCGAATGTTGTTTAGCGCTGTAAAACTACCAATAAACCGGTTCCATTCATCTAGCATGTCGCGCGGCAGCTCATCGTCCCAATCGGTTTTTAAAAGCCATAATTTTTGGAGTAAAATCTTAGCGATTATAATTACTGGACTTAATAAACCCAAGGGATCGAATATTTGCGAAATATGAGATAAGATACTGCGCTTAGATGGTTTTATATTGCTTTTAATATTCATATTATATGTGAATATATCTGTAGAATTATCCCATTCAATACCTAAAGTCTTAAAAGTGCTCTTTTCGTCAAGATTTAATTGTTTTACACTTTTAAGCATCGAGTTATTACATTCAAAATTAAAATTCCATTTTCGTAAAGAAAAACATCCTGATTGTAAAACTTTATATAAATTTTGACATAATTTTATTAATTCGTCTTTATCGTCTGAACCCGTAATGACGTCATCGACGAAAAAATCCTCGGTAATAACTCGCTTGATATTCGAATCGTCACAAGTTAATCCTAGTTCCCTTAGACATCTTACTGCGAGAAATGGCGCGGACGCGGTTCCGTACACCACTGTGTTAAGACGATAAATACCTAAGGGTTCCGTCGGATGATCGCGCCATAGAATGAGTTGTAAATTGCGCTGATCTTCTGATACTAAACATTGTCGATACATTTTCTCGATATCGGCACATGCAATGTATTTATGTTGTCGCATACGTAATAAAATAGATATAAGGTCCCCTTGTATGGGAGGCCCTACGCGTTGAAGATCGTTTAGTGATATGCCAGTAGATGAAGCGGCGCTGGCATCAAACACCACCCGTAGCTTAGTAGTGGTGCTATGTTCGCGAAAGACACCGTGATGTGGTAAAAAACAATAGGGTTTCGATGGTATGCCATCGATGCGCGTCATATGCCCTAGTTGTTCGTATTCGTGTATAAACTCGCTGTATAAATGTCTATACTCCGGAACACGTAGTAAGCGTTTTTCTAAAGAAAGAAATCGATTTAAAGCTTGAGGATACGTTTCACCTAAGTTATGTAGTGAGGATTTAAAGGGAATGTTAACGCAAAACCTTCCGTCACTATTGCGTGTAGTTGTGTTGACGAAATGATCTTCGCATGCCCTCTCCTCCTCTGAACGCGTCTTACATAACTTAAGCTCCTCTAGCTCCCAAAACTTGCGTAATTGGTCATTAATGGCTTGCGTGAAATTACACTGGACGTGGCCCGCGCTGCGCGTAGTCGTATGCACGGGACCCGAAATGACCCAGCCTAATCGTGTATTTTGTAGAAAGGGACCATTAGGTAAACGCATTTTACCTTGACCTAGTAAATCCCAGAACTTGTCTGCGCCTATTAAAATATCTATACTTTCTCCCTGATAAAAGTATGGATCCGCTAACTGAATGTTATCTGGAAGTTTAAGTTGCGAAACCTCCCGCTTAGGTATAGCGGTTAGTGTAGACGTGATTTGCGGTAGAACTATGCATCGTAAACGTGTAGTGTAGGAATTAATGCGCGATTTTATTTCGATATCACAAGTCATTGTAGCTTGTGTTATCGTGTTTCCTACCCCTCGAATTTCTTGTGTGGACTGTAACATTGGATTATCTAGTAAATTGCATAAAGATTGTGTAATTAAACATAATTCGCTCCCGGAATCCAAAAGAGCGCGAGCTAAGTGATACTTATTATGTTTATCTATAACTTCTACTAACGCCGTCGATAACAAAACCCGCTGTGTGCATGTATATTGCATGCTTAGTGTCTCTGTGTGCGTCGAATTAGTTTGCGAATAATGAGGTGGGATAGCTGCGCGAGCGGCTGCTAGCGTTATGGAAACCGGTTCCTTATTGTCGGCTAGCGGTCTGTGCGGTATGAGCTCGCGGTCGCCTTCGTTATCTATATGTATCAATGTATTGTGCTTCTTATCACACTTCCTACAGGTTCCGAATCGACAATCCTTCGCTATATGACCCGTACGGAAACAATTTTCGCATAACTTGTTATTGTGTATAAATTTTAACCTTTCTTGCAAGTTAAATTCAAGAAATTTGTGACATGCGTATAGTGAATGATTCGACTTGCATAGTAAACAAGATTTATTCGCGTTGTGTTGCTTGGTGTTATAGCTAGAAACGTTGCAGTGCAATTTAGAAGAAGTGTGTGGTTGTAAATATTGTTTTTTATTGTGTATATTGTCGTTAGACCGAATATTATTGTGTGATGCCTGCAATGTTTCCAGCATATCTGCCCAGTCTCTTAGGAAATTTAATAAAACATCGAGTTTCAAACGTGATGAGGTGTCATTAGATTTATTAAGAATTGTGTTTCGATATTGTTCCCATTCGCGTTCTGAAGTTTTATCTAATTTAGAAACAACTATATAAATAATTAAAGTGTCCCAGCTATCGACTGGCTCACCTAGTAGTTTTAATGCACGTAAATTTCTTAAAATGGTATCGATTAATGTTCTTAATAATTCTGGTGACTCCTTATTTAGCGGACGAATGGAAAATAGTGCTTTTACATGGCTGTGAATGAGCAACCTGTTATTATTGTACCTATTTAGTATCAACTCCCATGCAACTTCATAATTCTTAGCTGAAAATTCTAATGAGTCTATAACTAGTGCTGCGCTGCCCTTTAACGAGGATTTCAGATAGTGGAATTTCTGAATACTAGTTATATGTTCTGAATTATGTACTAGTGACAAATAGGTGTCTCTGAACTCCAACCAACGCTCACATGAACCGTCAAAGGTAGGAACTGATATTGTAGGCAATTTTATTGATTCACTTTTAGAACTAGTGTTAGATGACTCACCTTTACTAAGCATACATTCAGCTTGAGACAGTGTACCGTAGTAGCAATCTTCAAACCTGTCGCGTTGTTCCAATTGTTCATCTAAATCTGAATCTAAAACGGACTCTTCAATTTTAGTCTGAAGATCACAAAACTCGGCAAAAATACTAGCGGCACCTTGCATCCTTAATTTTAAGTCAATTCTAGTTTGATTTGGTAAAATTTCGTTGCACTTAAAACTGTTAACGTAATTTGAAAATCTCGTTAACCGACCTTTGATGATTGCTCGTTTCTTTACGAGATCTTTTATTAATTTATTAGTGCTTTCATCGTCAGTTAATGTAATTCTAGGTGATTTAGGCCTTGGTAGCTGTTCAGTACTCATTTCGATAGAATTTAAAAAGGCGGAGTACTTACGTGAATAACGTTGAAGTTGATTCAAAACGGGAACTGTAGTGGAAAAAAGGATTGGAAAGGATACTAATTGGCGATTTTCTTGCACTTTTCGTTGTACTGGACAGATGATTGCGTATATTCCTCGATTTTAGCGTATAATTTTGCGTGATTTTTAGCGTTTTTCGAATAATACGGCTCGGAGGAACAGTTATGTCGTAGCAATAAGATTAAACGCATAACCCTTCCGATCGCGGTTTCAATAATGCTAAATGTCAAATAAATCTCTGTTCAATTAAATAAATAAAATTAAGGTAAAAAACCTTTTTAAAACAAGCTTTTGTTTAAATGTTCTAAAAAGAAAAAATAAACTTTTACTGTTAACTTATAACGTCCTTTCAAATTTAATACATTTGACATAATTTATACTTTGTAAAAGCTTGTCGCGTGATTTAAGTTATTCTCAGCAAGTTCTTTCATTTGATACCCATATTGTAGGAATGTATTAAAAATTATTGGTTCACCATTTTGGATATGACGCCATGTTTGATTCAGAATGACGTTACATAGTTAACCATGCTTTATTATCCAAACTGAATATGTATGCAAAATTTTAGATCAATCGGCTTAAAGTATCTGTTTTAAAAATGATTTTTAAATTTCAGAAGTCCGCCATATTAGATTAAGAGTGACGTCACATTTTTTTCGAGTTACTCTCATCAAACTCTTTAATTTGATACCCATATCGAAGGAATACATTAAAATTATTGATCCGCCATTTTGGGTATGCCGATATGTTGGATTTAATATGACGTCACAGTCGTGCATTGTTATGCAAACTAAACGTGTATGCCAAATAACGGCTCAATCGGTTAAGGGCAAGTGCCTTAACATTGAGTTGTAAGATTCCACCCGAACATCCATACAGGGCAAGTTAAATAAAAGATTTTAATAATAATAAAAGCTTGTAAAAACACTAATCTTTAGTCTATCCGTGATCACGACCGCTGTAAAGTATTCGAAAAGTATGTTATAAAAATTATTTTAATGATTTAAATGCTTTTGCTCAACGGTATAATCGAAATAATCGAAAAAATCAAATTAAACTATTATTTACTAAATATTTTCGAAATTTTAAAATGACAAACAGACACATTAATTTCCTTAACTTACATAGATATAGAAAACTAAAATAACAAAAACGATAACATTAACACACTGGCACAGTAATCTTGAGATAAAACGATTTTGTCAATGCAAAAACATTTTGATACAATAATTATGATAGGAGCGCAATCTCGCTAACAATCGGAGCGACGGCATTGTGTCCGCGGTCTTGGTGGCGATGGGGACGAAAAAGGCGCTGGGAATCACTGCGATTGTTGTGGTTGGTGTCGGATTAATTGCAGGTAAAAATTTTGTAATATTAAAAAAAAATACGAATAACTTGGATAGAAACATGTTTACCGTTTTAGTGAAATACGTTGTTAGTGGATGAACAGTGATAAATTTTTGCCGAATTTCAAGTCTATGGATCCTGAGATATCGTGATGAAATACTATATTATGCTAAATCTTATTTTGAAAATTAGCAGTAGGAAAATAAATAAATATATACGGACAAATCACACAGATTGAGCTAGCCCCAAGGTAAGTTCGAGACTAGTGTTATGGGATACTAACTCAACAATACTATATTTATAATAGATACATATATGTATATAGATAAACATCCAAGACCCAGGCCAATCAGGAAAAGATCAGGAAAAGAACGTTTTCCATCATGAACTGACCGGGAATCGAACCCGTGGCCTCCACGTCGCAGGCAGGCGTGTTGACCGCTGTACCACGGAGGTCGTCGGAGGAAAAGTATTGAAAAATAATAAATTTTATATTCTGTGAAGATTAAATTTTACTGAATACTATGTGTGATGTGATGAATAATGTATAGTAAGAATATTCTTACCAAATTTCAAGTCTTTAAGTGTTTCAGTTCTAGAAATATCGAGATGAATAGTTTTATCATGGTAAATCTCTTTCATATACTATTTATTTTTTTTGCTTCCGAAAAAATGGTAAGCGTTACATTTATCTAATCTTTCTTACTATCTTACTATAAGTGCAAAAGTTTGTGATGATTGATGGATGTTTGGTGCTCTTTTAAGATAAATCTATTACACGGTTTTTGATAAAACATTGCAGTAAAAAACGTACACGTGAGAGACAGACAATTCTTAAAATTCTGATGAAAAAAAACCGTGATATTTGATGAGAGGTCCTAAAGTAAGATTAAATGAGATTCACTTCGACCTTCCGTGGTGTACCACCAATCCGCAGTGAAGCAGCGTGGTGGATTAAGCTCCATAACCTTCTCCCTAATAGGAGAAGAGGCCTATGCCCAGCAGTGGGAAATATACAGGCTGTGTTACGTTTTTTACTTCGACCTTTCCCCTTTAAACGTATAACTGTGATTAATTGATGACCCTCAACCGAAATTTACATACCAACCGGATCCACAAGTACAATTTAAGCTTTACTAAAATTAATTGTTGGTGATATTGATCAGGTGCAATAACATGGGCGGTGCTATGGACGAGGGACACAGCACCACCACCACCAGAAATTATCCCGGTAGACTGGTGGCAGCACAGCATCCTGTACCAGATCTACCCTCGCTCCTTCAAGGATAGCGATGGTGACGGCATCGGGGATTTGAGAGGTACACAATATATATGAAATTTTTACCTTCACCTTTGTTGTTTGACCCCCAAACACTGTGATTGGACAAACGTCCATAAGGAATGTTATATACGCGCACACTAGCCAAACCTTAATGTAAGGTCAAAGTTTATACAATTAGGGACCTTCATAATACTATGATAGGAAGTGCCGACATATGTTTTGAATCTCTATTAGAATAAGAAACGCAAACGCGTTCTGCATTTTTACAACTAAATATCAAAGAAACCTCAGGCATTTTAGGTCGGTACATTTTTGATCATTGATTTTTTTATTTTTGTACTAAAAGTATAAAGCGATTTTGCGTAATTATTCGTCTTTACTATATTATATAAACAAATTAATCACTTGTATAAGAGATTAATTTAAGTCATTTGTTTCTTAAGTTGCTTGTAGAAATTTTCATCGCTAATATTATTATATATTTTTATATAGATTATGAAACTATATTTAATAAAAATGCTATAGAAAACCTTTCTTTATCTGTGTGTTTATCTAATAGTGGGCTTGATAACCTCCAGTGAACCAATTTCTATGTTGTAGATAAAAAAAATATCTCTGAAAATATATTACGCCTATCTTAGTTACTACTCTTTATAGTTTAGTTGGATTTATACGCTCTCCAAAAAATCCGCTACATTTAAAAATAATTACTTTGTGAACCCTTCTCCATATAAGGGTTCAACTATGCCAAATTTCGAACTCCTCCACACACTCAGCTATAATATATATTTCTATGACGTCACCAAGCTATACCATAATATAAATTATTGCATATTACTTTATGACGACCACCATACAAATGAAGCCAAAATATATATATTTCAGTGTGTGGTTGCTTACTATAAAATATATTGTAGTACGGTATATTAATATTTATTATAGCTAAGTCTGTGACGGGCTTAATATATTTATAGATAAATACACATAACACAAAACATAGAATCGAACAGAAGGAATACCTAACATAAAGATAGACCATAAACCTTAAAAATTCCTAAATAAGCAAATCAATAATTTTCATTGGTCAAAAATCAATCCTCAGCATTTCTGTTTTCATAAAAACAATCTAGCTACAATTTGTAGCCGCCATATTGGATATAATGCCCGTGCTATCCGGGGCGGTTATTATTGCGTAATAACTATGGGTATTCGAGTGGTTGTTTGAGACCGGAATGCGATAATGGTTTCCTGCATTTATTCGTAAACGAGAAAATTACGTACGAGGTTGCAATGTTTTTCTCTATCTGTGACTGACCATCTGATTATGATGAGTTTGTGTTGCCTTTAAGTTAAATTAATGAAAAGTGAATAGATGATTTTTGAGTGTTTCTAGAGAGTTACACTATGAAATTAATGTAACAAAAATATAAGTTATTTTTGGCTACGTTGGCTTCAAAGATTTCACATGCAAACGTGGGAACAAAAAACGTTCCTAACCCACACATACATTAGTTAAATAAAATAAAACCTTAAAATAACCAAGTTTTTTAATAACCAACTTTCAAGGTGCTTTAAATGACATTTTTTATATAAGTTGTGAAACACAAAAGTTGTGGTAGAATAAGAAACCTATTTAAATTTTAAACAGCTGTTTAACTGTGTGTTAGCCATATTATAATGTTATTGTATATTTGTTGGTGTACACGAATTTTCCTTCTGACTCACTTTAAATAATCTTTTTCATCCCGTTTTACCAATGTTTCAGGCATCACGGAAGAGTTGGAGCATTTCGTCGAAGCCGGAGTGGACGCGATATGGATGTCTCCCATCTTCGAGTCACCCATGGTCGACTTTGGATACGACATCAGCAACTTCTACAACATTCACTACGAGTATGGAACTATGGAGGACTTTGAGAATCTGCTGGCGAGAGCTCATGAATTAGGTTTGACTCTTTTGTTTTTTTTTAATGGGGTCGAGCGGCAAACGAGCTGACAGATCACCTGATGGAACATACATTTACATTTGCAACACCAAATGAGCTACAAAATGCGTTACCGGCCTTTTAGAATGGATGGGGAATTAATGGGGAAGGGGTGGGGCCTCCGGTACCTTCACTCACGCGACGAAACACGACGCAAGCGTCATTTTACGCCGGTTTTCTGTGAGGCCGTGGTATCACTCCGGTCGA
>DVXP01003376.1:0-11386 GCA_018235645.1 Junonia grisea
TTTTCGCCCTACAAGTTATCAAGGCAAAAAAGTGCTATTTTGCTCCCGCAAAATAGGGAAAAAATGTCGAACTTTCGACGCTGGTGTGGGATAAATTATTTTAACACTATAGTTTTTATTATAAAAGTAACCGAGAAAATTCCAGTTTTGAAGTACCTATACAAAATTGATTATTTTGCGTTTGTAAGTCATCTTAAAAAATCATAATAAGTTTTTAATGACGCATTATTGTGTTCTAGCTGTAGTGCAGCTCGGTGTGACTAATTTATAATTAACGAAATTAATCAAAGTATTCTAGTAACGATAAATTTGAAAAAGAAAAACATCTAAAATTTAAAAAGGTCACATTTCTAAATGTTATATTTTTAAAGGCGCCTATGGCGTAAAATTGCAAGAAAAAAGTATTTATTATAAATATTTCTACAGATTTTCTCGAAACTAAAACCTAATTTTTACATATTATTTTCACATAATTATTATAGTTATTGAAATCAGTTCTAAATTGTTACTTCTTTATTAGAAAATGGGTTTACGTGGATAATAAGACAAGTAAATAATTATTATTATTTATTTTATTACATAATAGACTATAAAATAGAAAAACAGTCAACAATTTCTTATATACCAACAACAATTTTACTATACATTATGTATCAGCCTTAATTTTTTTTTCAAAAAGTTTTCTTTATCGCCATAAAATTTTAAAGTTTCCTTATTACAGGCACGGGGATGTGCTTAATAACTTCTACAGGTACGGGGTATGGATGAGGCACCTTCACTTCATATGGCTCAGGTACGGGCACAAGAACTGGGGTGGGTACTGACACCTTAACTTTCTTTACCACATGTACTGGAAGATGTTTCGTGATCTTCACTTCTTTATGAATCACTATTGGTGTCGACTGCCCACTGCCTTGTCCTTCTGCCTTAGAGTTTTCTTGACCGAATTTAAAATCTTGGTTCTTCAGAGCAAATTCAATTTCTTTTTCTATTTCAGCCCTCGTTTCCGCATCTGTGCTAGATTTCCATTCGAGAGATGAATCTTGGTTTGCCCATGATTCTTTGTTTGCCCATGACTCTTTGTTTGCCCATGACTCTTTGTTTGCCCATGACTCTTTGTTTGCCCATGAATCTTGGTTTGCCCACGAGTCTTTGCTTGCTGATGAATCCTTATTTGCCGATGAATCCTTGTTTGCCGATGAATCTTTGTTGCCCCATAAGTCTTTGTTTGCCGATAAAAATTTATTTTCCCATGAATCTTGGTTTGCCCACGAGTCCTTGTTTAGCGATGATTCTCTATTTGCCGATGAATCTTTGCTTGCCCATGAACCTTTATTGGCCCATAAATCTTGGTTTGCCCATGAGTCTTTGTTTGCCCATGAATTTTGGTTTCCCCATAAATCTTTGTTTGCTGATGAATCTTTATTTGCAGATGAATCTTTGCTTGCCCATGAATTCTTATTAGCCCATAAATCTTTGCTTGCCCATGAACCTGTGTTTGCTGATGCCCATGAATTGTCTTTGTTTGCCGTGGAATCTTTGTTTGCCGTAGAATCTTGGTTTGCGGTGGAATCTTTGTTTGCCGATGACTCTTCAGAATTTTGTTTTTCATTGGCTGCGGATGACAGAGCCTTCAGCTGACCACGGTTGTGTTCTAAAATACGATTCCATTGCTGTTGTAGGTCCTCGTGTAAAAGGGATTCTTCTTCGGATTTAGAAATAGGCTGGATATTTTGTGCTTGCTGTTCCTCAGATTTACGCTCCTGATAATATCTGAAGGAGTCAAAAGTTTCCTCTTGATTTTCAAAAACAGGTTTAGAATCTTGATTTTCCTCATTAGATTGTTCAGCTCTTGACTGCTCGATATATTTTTGCCATTCACTTAGGTCTGGTTGGCTGTAACTCTGGAGAACGTATTGTTGATTTTCTTTTTGAGGTTGTGACTCAGGTTCTTTTTTCGGAGAATTTCTAGCTTCGTTTAAAGCCTTAACTTCGCTCGGTGACAAATATAAAACATATTCCTGAGTTGCATACCTTTTATCGTTCTTTTTAGGCGATGAAGACGATTCCGCTAAAGGTTGTGTTTCGGGATATATTTGCCTCGCACCAGTGAATGCCACTATGGCTAATATGAAAAGAATCTGAAAATAAATTTTAAATTTATAAAAATATATTTAAAAAATAATAATAACAATAAAATAACAGGTAATTTTATAGAATGCAATGTAATATAAACGTATAATAGCTATGTAGGAGGTACTCTTAATGTTAAGTTAAATATTAAATTGGTTCACTAAACGAACATTATTATTTAAATTTAATTATAATATCAATTTAAGTATAAATTAAGTATAAATTCATAAACTTACTGTTGACTGCATCTCTAACACTTGAGACAGTCTTCAATCAGAACAGGTAGATTTCTGTTAAAAATTATCGAAATGACATCTGTTATATACTCGTCGATTCAAAAATTTTCATAATAACGTATCTGGTTTTTAAAAGTCGATACGAGTATGTATTTGAATAAATTATATAAGTCGAAATTTTGCGGAAGAAACTAAATCGCACATGAGTTTGTTCTACAATACAAATTAGTTTATTTATTTCTTAAATAAAAAATATATATTTAGTATTAAACTCGAAAAAGAATAAATAAAAATAATATTTATGTATTGATTGTAAATTCACAAATAATAACTCACTCATTGATATAATTTTTTTACGTAGTGCTCAATAAAAAAAAAACATTAATCATTTCAAAATGATTTTGAGTACAACGTGGACGCTTATGGTCCAGTACTTTTAGCTCCCGACCTAGTATTTCATTTTGTAATGTGTTAATTATTTTTTAAGTTTGAGCTATAAATAATACCTAATTAGTCATACAATGTACATCGCTTATAATTATCAATTGCCATTTTGTACGTGCATGAAACTATGTATAACAGCTTTCAGATGTATACCCCTACTTGGGTTTGTTTGTTTTAAATGCAAATTGATTGATTAAAATAGATTCCAATAAATTGGGTAAAAAGGATTTGAGTCCTTTGGTTCTGTCACTGCGTTGACTTAGAATTTTAATATACACATACATCAAGTAAAACCTAATTATTTGATATAAACATACGTAAACTTCGTCCTACGAAAGTATTATAAGTTGCTTCAAATCAGTAAATTTTTAGAAATAATAAAAAAATATTAGGAAAATCTTGTTAAACGATCAATTTTTGTAATATATTGTATATCTACATTCTGTATATGGTTATTTTTTATTTCGCAAAACGAAACGTTTGTCGGTCCCTCAAAAACAAGTCGACAATCGCTCTGCGTAAAAAGAACCCTGTCAATACCTAGGCTAGAATGAAGCAAACCCTTGTAAAAGATCAAGAAAATGCTACGAAGAAAATTTTTGAAAGCAATAACAGGATAAAGTAAAAAAAACATTGTAAGTAAAAAAATTCAAACTTTCTTCTGCACTGTCGGTTTACCTAAACATGTAAAAGTACCTACCTATTAGACAGAGTTTCTTTTACTTTTATAATTTTAATATGTATTTAATCATGCAAAACGAATAAAAATATTTCGTTCGGTATCAGATCGAATAGCAACAACCGTATTGGAAATTTAGATTAGGTGTTTTATTAATCAAAATACATTATTACTTACATAATTATGTCATTCAAAACAGTATAGTTTTATGTTAAAATCTTTGCATTTTTAATATGAGCTTCATACGAAGCAACTGGGTGAGGTAGAAATTAGTTACGCAATAACTTTAAAAGTTTTATTTCATTTATTTTATATCACAACAAAGAATCATAAATAATCATAAAGTCAGAATAGGGGATAATACTTAAACTTAATGCAGTATTTAAGGAGATAATTAAAATAGCCATGAAACAAAAACACTTTTCATAATACTTAGAATAAAAATTAGCTTCGATATCAATTAATAGCTTGAATAGAATAAGTAGTTTGATGCCGATATTTTGAGACGGCTCCTAGAGAAGTTTTGCGACGGAAAATCTGCCAAAAAGAAAAAAATATAAATAAAATTTCTGTTTAAATTTCTCCAATACTCAAAATTTCTAATAATCTATTCAGTAATTCTGTACTCTTTAAATTGAGATTCAAAAACATACACAATCTGTCTTATGGCTTAATATACAATCGACACAAAAATGTACATAAAATGAAGAAATTAAGTGGAATAAATTATTATATATACATTTTTATTATTGAATTACTGTATTTAATATACATTAAAAATGTACATATGGAATGGAAAGGCATGAAATATTTTTTAAAGGATTAAAATTCTGGCAGGTCGCTATTTTATTTTGTTACGCATAATCGCTATAAAGTTGCATACATTTTCCATCTAAATACAAAATAATGTTTCAATGTTAATTAATATGTAGGTATGCCTAATATACACAGTCCAGATAATATCCATAAAATGTTTCATACGTTCCTCCTTATAGGCAGTGTTCGATACTACTCCGTCTAATTTATTAGTATTACCAATTCTCATTAGTGTATAATTAATAAAAAATCTTTTGAATTCAGTAATACTTTCACAATTAAATGTCCTGATTAATTGAATCAAAAAACACTTATCTATTACTGGGTCAGTCTGTCGGAGCAGGAGACAAGTTTCTGAGCAACTTGTCTGCAATAACTATTGCTCTTATTTTACTAAATGTTAAGTGGTCACCTACTATCGTATTAATTTATTCTCGTAATAAATACATATTAAAACTGATTTTGAATAGACTTTCACCTTAAATTTGTCTACTGTATATTAATAAATTAATAAGTTGCCGCGACTCGATAACAGTAACATAATTAAACCTAAGTTATATCTAAGTTGTTAACTTAATCTAGTCCCCATAAAGTCGGATTATTCATATAAAAATCTTTATCGTATGTCGAACACCATCTCTGAGAATTCCGTACCCTAATTTGGTCAGTTTCTGTTACTCATTAGTATATTGTTAATTTGTTAAACCACTATTAAAATTCATAAGCAGCTGCGGTCACAGGTCACTCCAAGTGAATATCTTTACAGACGCACGGATGGATAGATGTATTCTACTTGTATCGTAATGTACTTTAATGATATGATTTTGTTGATAAACTATGTATACGTTACTATGGAGCAGGAAAAACAAACCTATATCACGTCGCTCACGGCGTCTTTGTTGTTGTTTGTGATGCTAGAAAAAATAAAGAAATTGATATGAGTTTTACAAAAAACTGAATCCACAGGTGACCCAAGAGCTAGCAAGTACTTCGGCCAGCATATCATATTTATCAATATTATTGTACGAGCAAAAATAAAATTATAATACCTACATATTTTTATTTTTGCTTGTACATACTGTACATAGAATAAGTCAAGTTAGTATTATTTAAATTTCTTTGTACATTGTTGAACTAAAATTCTATATTGATTTATATTAAACTGTATAGAAAAAACTAATAATAGTCTTATATAGTCAAACGACCTTCTTAAAATAATTAAGTCTAACAAATAATATAATAAAAGATAATCACGAGCGCGATTTTTATGGAGGATTCGTCCTAAACAACAATCCGACATTTATATGGGTAGTCAGATTAAGGAAATATACACTTTTCTGGACGTCCTAAGCCTACCTTGTCTTAATCTGACGCACTCGAGTATTTCAAAGGAACTTATTTTTATTTATAAATCCGACGTGCTCAGGGAACTGAAAGAACTACACTAAGAGTTGAAGTTTGCTGGGAATATATTTCAGGATAGAAGTTTTCTCCCCATTTGATCTTCTAACGCACCCAAGTAGGGTTATCAAGAAACTTATCAAATCCGGGATAATTCTAGAATAACTAGTGGCGGATTTATAGCAATGGAACCCTATCATAGATATACCACTTCAACTAAAAAACATGGTCGACACCCTTCTTACCCTATTATAGAAATGATATTTCAGTCAAAAAAAGTCAACCATCAAGATTTTCTAGTTCCGGGACGATCGCGGATTTCCCAGACATCTGGCAACCCTACATCCGAGTGATGCGTAAAATTCTCTACTCTGGACAGGACAACGTATCTACTCTGCTAGTTAAACCATAGAGAAATACTAATGTAAGTATTAACGTCTAAGTACTTTTTGCTTTTTAGTTTACATTTTACAATGAATTATTATCTTAAATACAAATAGTTACCTGGTGCACTAAGTGACATATTGGTATTCGAAGGTATGTTGATATCTAAAAATCACAAATGTTGTTAATGAAATTAATAAACTATGTGGTTGTATAAATATGTCTCTTATAAAAGAATAAATATCTTTATTGTAATTACGCATATCTTAAGTTATACATTCTAGAGAGCTAAGGCCTTATTCATAAACCTTTTTGTCAGCTTCTACATAATATTATATGTATCGTCTCTTTTCTACTATTATAGAATATATTAGTATAGTAGTATTTTATAGTATGTAATAATTGTATAGTAGAAATAAAACAATACACTTCGCTCAGGTTTTTGTACTAATTTCTAAAGAGCACGAACGTCGAGTTCTTAAATAAAGTGTTCCCACGGAGAACAAATAATTTAAGGATTGGTTCGCCAAAATAAAATTGCAAAAAAATTTTAAAGAACAAGGTCACAAAATAATTAATTGTGTGAATAACTGACTGAACACTTTAAAAAAAAAGAAAAAAAAAACAAAATGACGGCGACTTATCTAGTCATTTAAGCAAGCAAACGTCAAAAACATTTCATCATCTAAGTTCATTGAACCAACCTAAAAGGTTTATTATTTCAATTTAATAGGTAAATAAAAAATCGTCGAAGGTGACAAATTTTTTTTAAATTAATCTTTATCTACGTAATTACATCTTATACAAATTAATTCGTCTCGAAATAAATTATATAACTCACTTTTACCATCGACAGTCATAGACATATTTCCGCCTTTGCGAGTATTTGATACTTTTATATCATGTCCTGATTGATCGGCCTGGGAATTTTCGGAATGGGAATTCTCGGACTCGAAATTATCGGATTCGAAACTCTCGGATCTGAAATAAAATATTAACATTACAATTGTTATTTTATATCAAGCACCATCAGCACGTCAATAGTTTTACTAATAAAGATCATTTTATTGAATATTTTTCATTAATCCATATACGTAGATAGTCTTAAATTTAGCTCCCCACACCTTGTGAAAATAAATGGTATACGAGTATATATATCTTCTTTATTTTATTTAGTTATATAACCTCACTTTTACTTTTCAAATATAATTAAAAATAGTTTTTTTCTGTTTTGTTATTTGACCCAAAACTACTAAATTTTTTTCAAAGTTCCACAACGTTATATTTTTTTTTATATAAAATAAAACTTAGTCTATAAAGAACTCACAGGATCTCAAACTCCATAAGCGTTTTGGTGATCTTTTCATCGTCTACAAGGAAAACTGCTTGGAATACCCCTTCGTAAGTGGTCGTGTACTCGGTTATACGAATTGTGATTGTTGTTGGCGTGATCTAGAAACGTTACAAAAATGTTTGTTTGTAACTTTAAAATATTTTTTTTTTTAATTTTTTGAAAGAAGTTAATAATTCACCTTTCGGATTAATCTTTTAAAACATACAGAAAATAAAACTTTCTATAGTAGGTACACGTTAAGTTATGAGCTTTTGTTATAATACAATGCTACACTACGCTAGGTGTTTCTACACCTTTAAACAACAGATACTAAATTTTAAATAACTTAAACTAAATTTTAAATTGTTGGCAACTTCAGTGTTTAAAAATAACAGAAACTTTTGTAACCTACATGTGTTGAGAACACAAAAGTTGGCAATTTCCGCTCGGTCGAGACTTGTTTCATTAATAACAAATGTGTATATAAGATATAAAATATCTGTTTACATTTTACTTTTTACAATTGAAAGTGTATTCGGTTTGTATTATTCTGACACAAAAACAAATAAATACTCAAAACTTACTGTATAAAATGCTATCGAGCCAATAGCATTTCTTCTAAAATTATTTTCCAGTGGAATACCGTTGACATAAATCTGTGAAAATACTGCACGTTACTTTTATGACTATAAATGTAAAGTAAATATTATCTTGGTTTTCATAGCAGTGACTTTGGTCGACGGCGCACAGACTGGTATTTGACCCTAAAAGTTGGCCAAAATCGGTCTTTTAAATTTAAGTGCTACTTTCTTTAAGCTATTTTTTCCAAAAATTAGTTTAACCGCTCCAAACAATGAAAAGAAACTCAAAGCGCTAGTACACGTGGTGAGCCCTGTCGACAGTTACCGTTCGCGTACAGTGTTTGTGTGATTTTTCGATGCGCTGAAATTTCACTGTTTTGAAATATTCGCTATCTTGTGACTTAACGAGTGTTTAATTTTTGAGTTCATTTTTATTATGGATTGTGAACAATAAGGTATGTCCTTCATTAGACACTTAATTTTAATAAGTAATATATAGTTTTTTTTACATTTATGTCCTTGAAACGTAAGCATCAATAAAACTGCTATAAAAAACTTGGAAATCGGAAAATCAAAGGTGGTTTTAATATGTTTCTCAGCATTGCTAATCAAAAATTTTATTGGCAGTTGTAGAGTGAACCGTATAGTACATAACTTAGAACAAAACCTCCACCCGAATATTCTCCCCTATTTTTAGAGATATTTTCCGTAGATGTTTTCGAAAATCAGTAAATTAATTTATACTAAAATTTTATGTAATTTTGTTATAGGCGTCTCTGGAATGCGGGTTTGACTCGCAATGATTTATTTAATATAATCAAACGCTCTGATTCCTAAACATTTACTAAAAAGTTGGAATTATGTGGCAAAAACGACTTAATCATTATGCAGATAATGAGCGTAATATTTCTAATGCAAAGGAAAAACTGTCAAAGAAGATACCAGTTTAATCAAATATGCAGCTGCATGCTATACACAGGCCAGACTCCTAGAAAACAATGCCAAGTGGCATAGGTGATACTTATAGCTATCGAAAGCAGGAAGGAAATACCCAAATTCCATTACTTATATTGTTTTGCTATCATTATAAAGAAGAGGATGAGGACGATTTCTTAAATTTATTACATGAAAGTAATATTTTCAGTGTAAAGATTGAAGATGAAAATAAAAATGACGAATAAATGCTTGTATTTATTACGTTTGACTTTTTTTTATACTTTCCAAAACTAAACATGAAATAAAACAAAGCTAGACAGCCATTAAGGGTATCAAATATTTTTGGCCAACTTTTAGGGTCAAATATCAGTCTGTGCGGCGGTAAGAATAAAGTTCAACTTAATGTGTGTAGAGTCACGTCCATAAAGTACAGGCATGTTTCAAATTAAGCTAAATATTTATCTAAATAATAAAAAATCTCGAAATTTTCTTTCGGTTGACTATTAGGTAGATACCATATATTACATACATTAAAAATTATGTACTCCCACATACTACAGTCGTAGTCGTGAGGACGCAGCATTATTTAACACCAAGTGTTGCATGTTTTTGTAAGTTTAATTTTATTTAAAGACTTACAAATATTTGAAAGTGTTCATTAAAGAAAGCATTTTATTTGAAGACATTTTATTTACCTTTTCAACTAAACAGTCGCCACAATTGTATGGTATTTCATATTCGAAGGGTTCACCTTCGTTCGGTGGACGTACATTTTCTACTTTTGATAAGGTGATGGCTGAAAATGATTGCACACACTTTAATTATAATATATTTATACTCATACGTTTATATGGATACCTTATTATGATGAGGGTATCGGAAAAGATATCTTTACGAAAAATGCAGTCATTTAAGCCAAAAATATTTAATGCTAGTATCATGTAGAAGTACTTAGCATTTGTAACATATTTATTATACACGCGCCTTTTGCATATTAAAGATAAATTGGTTATTAGCGGTTTTGCTACTTCGATTAATATAAATATCACACTATTCATTAATTACTATATCCGTATTAATGCAACATATATTTTTTCTATTAACACAATTATACGCATTATTTACAAATATTAATTTATTAATATTTGTGGTCTATGGTCTACCTGATCATAACGCTAAAGACTAGTAGCAGAGGTTGTTTTTATAAATCCACAATTATTAAAATCAGCCCATTAAAACTCTATCATCTACCAAATTATCAAAATATACCCTATTTTCTTTATCCTCTTACATCTTAGATCCTATATTTTCCTACATGAGTTTGTTTCTGTAAATATGTAATAAAATGTAGAGACTAAAATATAAATAGAGAAGTTAATATTTACCAGGTGCTGAAATAAAACATAACATTATAAACTTTATTTTTTAATATAACTTTTTCTAATTTCATCACAAGGTTTCGTAGCTACTATTTATTTAATATCTAATATATTCATATACTACAAAGTTGTGTACTTACAATTGTCTGCGAACAAAAATAAACAGCGATAAATGAAATGAAATATTAAAACCGAAAAGTTACTCTCTTAATAATACTTACTCTCGATAACAGCCAAAATTTTCATAGATAATTTCCCACTGTCGTTAAAAGCTCCCATGTATACGCAAGCGTCGGTATCCTCGAACCTAAAATTATTTAACGAGTAACTTGAACTTACACCCACCCTGCTGTAGTTTGACTTCTAAAGTAATCGTTTAATTTATATGAATCTTATTATAATCTTAATCTCTTTATTAAATAATCTTTAACGTTTGGAATTTATTTGTATACAAGTGTTAGACCGCGGCTAAACGCGTGGAAGTCATTAATAACTCTTGCTTAGATAACTCTGTTCTCTCGGGAACAGCTTATTCTTTTCGTATAAAAAATATTATAAAATCTGGGCTTCTTTGTAACTTAAGAAATGGAAAATTTTATGACAGTATATTCAATAGTTACATTCAGGATGAGGAACAAACAAACAATTATTTGTTTGTACAAACAAGCTCAAACAACAACTTTCCCAATTATAATATATATAAGTAGGCATTATAAATTTAATGTACACAGAATCTTTATTTATTATTATTAACAAAACTTTACTTAGCATAAACGGTAAGCACTGACGAAATTACTCATAGGCCCAAAAGGCACGGGTCTAGGGCGGCACATTTTAGGGGCACCAAAATTAGCTTTCCTAGGGCAGCAAAGTTGGAAACGAGGCGAAGGACTTATTATAGATAGACACCGGCTAAACTAGGGGCGGCCTATTGGGCCTAGGACGGTATAATTGTATATTTAAGATAGGGAACGGAGGATGTCGATCTTTATTTTAGCTTTCAAACTTTTACTTTTAAGCTAGGAGCGGCCTATGAGATAGGGCCTAGGCCGGCACTTGTGTTA
>DVXP01003377.1:0-11384 GCA_018235645.1 Junonia grisea
CCAAGTCCATCTGTTTTTAGGCTTTAACTTGAACATTGTATTTATTATTTTTAAGTTGTATTCTTGAGCGTATTTAACTAGTCTTACTCCTCGTATACTCCTAGATACCAACATACAATAGTATTCAATAATACACATATGCCGTGTAACATTTAATAATTAGGATTGCCAACCCTGAAAGAATTCCAGAATCCAGCAAAAGGAGCGCATTAATTCTATTAACAGTAGCGATGGCACTTTTCAATTGTCATGTTACTGCTAGATTAATTGCCATAAAGTTTGCCACACTTCCAGAACATTCTTTCACAGTTGGCAACCCTGCAATACATATAAACCATATTCTCGAGCACATTAGCCAAAGTCCATTAAATAAGTGTCAATTACTGTCCTAGTTCTTGCAAGTGCTGCTTCTCTTCCTCCTCCCTCTGCAGCGCTTCCCGTTCTGCAGCAATCCGCGCGTGCTGCTCGGCGATCACCCTGAACAGCTGGGTGTGCTTCGCTGCTGCTGCTGCTACTGCTGCTGATTGTCTGGGCACTGTGGTTTCTGGGAATTGAGATAGTTAATTTAATATATGGAACAGAGTGGATTTTTTGTCTGCGATGGTGTTTTGGTATCTAAATGAGGTTGTTATAGTACTTTATTTCAAAGTGTTTATTTCTGGCGTGTATAATTTTGGATGGTAAAATGTCTATATAACCTATTTGAATACTTTTAAATCAAAAAGATTTTTTTTAATTGAACAAATGTAAACAGTTAAGTTTTGAAATAGTGTCCAGACCATTAACAATTGGCAAGAAAGCAACATTAAAGTGGCAAGATACAAATGATTTGGTAGAACACGAAAAAGTTGACTTTTCCTTCACATCTTACTTATAAGAATGTCTGGTTATAATATCTTTAGAAGATATTACTGTTGTGTCAATTAATAATAACGTACCATCAGGGAATGGGTGGTGAGCGTGTTCCTCAGCGATCCTGGCGTAAAGCTGGAAGTGGCGATCTTTAGCTTTAGCGACTGATTCCGAGTCTGCGGGGTGTTCTGGAGGCACGTCGCTCAGGACTGGGTGGAAGCCATCCTTGTCAGCTACGTAGTCCACTGTCCGGACCTTCTGCCGAGGGTCCACGTAGGAGAAGGTGCCTGGAATATTAGAAGAGCATGATGAGAAATTGATAATGTGTAGGAATTGGAGATGCCATAACATTGGTTGATAGGCAAAACTGAATTTAGTTTTTCTTTGTGGTTTATAACATGAAACATGACCAAATGAACATTTGTGTCGATAGCTAAGATCTACCACGATGCCACTACAAGTATAGTAACATAAGAATCATGGTGAATATCTTACGGCATTAGCCATTTGTGCTTAAACATTTTTGATTGTCTCAACACATATATTTAACTACAGACATGTTATAACAAGAAACGAATACCATGTGACAAGAAGAGTGTTAGATATGAATGTGCATGGATATATGGGTCGAGGTAGACCAAAGGAAAGGTCGATTAGGACATTGTGAAAAGTGACATTTGAGTAACATTTGATATGGCGACTGATAAGCGAGAATGGAAGAGGAGGACATGTTGTGCCGACCCCAAATAAAGTGAGACCAGGGCAAGACAAAGAATGATACCTCTAACAACACCGCTGCCATCGCTAACTTCAGCGTGCTGCCTGTCCGTGTGCCCGGGGAACCTGCCGGCGGTGTACGAGAAGGCGTAGGGCTTCGGCGGCGGCGGCTCCGTCACGATCTCGGGCTCCAAGTGTGAGACGTCACAGCTGGTGAGCGCCACGCTCGAAACGATGAGCAGCACCTTGACCAGCATCTGGGGATGAGAGAGGATTTGGATTAATGACCAGTATACGGGTTCGGGTTGGAGTATATCAAAAGTGGTTCTTTCCTATTAAAAAAATAAGGGGGGATTGACTGGGAATAATCTCTGCTATGCTAAATACAGATTCGAAAGCCTAACCCCCATTGCCAATCGTTTCTTAACGTTCTAGCACGTACTAAGTATCTCATTCCTTAATATACATTTATTTGTAAGGTGGCAAACAAATTGGTAGCATCTAGGATTAGATGATCCGCTTCGTTTGCCCGTTATAATTATAATAAAATGTTAACCAGTTCAAATGGTTTCATTCCACACCTTTTTAATTTTAAGGTTTAACATCAATTAAGCAATATTCGTCCATTAAGTAAATGTTAATCATTATTTAGACCTTTGCATATTTTTATATGGACATCGTTTAATTAAGTAATGTCCAGAGATAATTTGACCGCAATTTGACAGTTAACTTTAGGATTATCCTGGAAAAGGCGACGTCTCTAATGGATTATCGCGAAAAGCTGTCGGTGGATTGACGAGAGATTATGTTTAATGGCTTTTTTATCAGGTTTACCTTTATCGCTTAAGTGCATGTTTTCCGCTTATTACAACAAAATAAACATAATCATTATAATTAAATACAACGTAATTTGTTTATTACCAAAGTTCACCGTCGTGTTTATATAAAAAATTTACATATTAGCGTTTTGTTTGTATAATGAGATCAGGAACATATTGTTCTAATAATATTTTGTTGTTTTAATAATGTGTTGATTTTAACGTTAATCGTAATTAACGTTAGCCTGCAAGGGCTATATTCAAAGTGGAGTTTACTGTTTTTAGATTATTAAAAATATAAAACTGATTGCAAAATTTTAACATAAAACGTTTGAAAAGCCATTTTCTAGATCCATTCGCAGTTCAAAATTAAATTAATATGTATCTCAATTAACAAAAAAATCTCAATAGCTAACTGATTGAATAATTTTGCTTAGAAACTCGGCAATTTCAAAGATCAACTTAAACAATACTATAGATGTCAAAATCTCGAACTGTATTTTTTAGAACTACCAAAACCACTTAACGATTTCCCCCTTAATTCATTTATCAGTTGTTCAAGAATTACGGAATGTAGAAGATAAACCCGTAAACATAAAGAAACACGTTTGCTCGACCTTTAACGTTGCGTCACGCACACGGCGCTATTACTGCGGACAAGACATAAAAATAAGTTTCAATCCCAATTATTCTAAGGCAAGGTCGATTTACAATCTATAACGTATAACTGTATTTATTTTAGTTGGCTTTTGCAGATAAGTTTTCGGATTTGAGGAATACAAAGAGCTAATTTTTGGAGTGTTTAAATTTCAATAGAATATTTTTTCTGACAAGAGATGAAATGGTCTGCGATTTTTTAATGTAAGGAATAAGTTTAATTTAGTTTCTGTTTCAATATGTAAGGTAAAGGTTAAACTTCGAGGTATTTATGAAAACAGCAATAATTCAGAGGTATTCGAAGAAACTGCTTAATCTATTAATTGATAAATTTCTTTAATTCTTGAAAGGTTTGATTTATCCCCTCCTCGTCTAGTAGTGGGGCACATAGTAGTTGCTTTATTAGTCCAATACTGGTTACCTTTATCTGGAATAACTTGTCTCAGAAATAAAAGTAAATTATTTTAAATAGGTACTAATACTAAAAATCTAATTTGATTAGCCGTTACTGCTAAAATCATGGTCACTATAATAGTTGTTCGTTAGGGTCACACGATCACGATCAGGTAATGTTTACATCCGGCAGGCTCATCACTGAACGTACATTATTAAAGTATGAAACATCTCAAAGTTAATGAAACAAGATTTAACGCTATAATTTTATATAAAACACATTGACAATCGAAGGCGTTACTTCGTAAGCGTAGGAATTTAATTAAATAATTACAACGACGAATTATGTTATTAGGGTAAAGGCAACTTATTCCGAAGAATTTTTGAAAAAAGGCAATGTTAAAAGATTGCTGTATTGAAATCAAAACCAAATATGTACTTTTTATTCAAAATACAAAATAATTTTCTCTTTTTGAACGCGAAACAAAACAATTTACTATGTATAATAGAGATATTCAATAAAAGTGTGCTTCCTTAATTAGATATAAGCTTTACAATACAATTGTACGTTTAGATACGGATGTAAACACGATCGTGACTCATGTCGTGACCCTAAAGATTAACTTAATTTATTGTGACCATGGTTTTAGCAAAGCATTGATTATATTAATATTTTAAATACCTACTCTACGTGGGCAGAGATGCGAGCAAAATCTTGTAAAGCATAGGCTACATTAAAAAAATGAGCCTAAGGTAAGGTTAGGTGAGTATTCTAGAAAGAAATATATAAATTAAACAAATTCGGAATAAAATAAACTTATGAATTTATAGATAAGGCTGTTTTTTCGAATACATCGGAATTAGGTGCCTTTACCAAATTAAAGCTAAAACTATAGTCAACAGAAGTGTAATTAATGTATACCGTTAACAAACCGTAAACTTTGACTTATATCCTTAAGACTATTCGTAAAGTCTGTAAATATATCAATAACAAAATGGTAAAGTATTGGAAGGCATCTGTAATTATTTTAAATAATAACATTCTTGCTAAAATCATGGTCACAGTAAATGGAGTTAATCGTTAGGGTCACACGTTCACGGCAGTGTTTACATCCGTATTATAATGTCAAATCCTCTTGCGAAGCTTGAGCTTCATTTACATTTATTTTTATTGACCTTAAACGTTTTTTTATAGATTTTATTAATAATGTTATTTATGGTACGGGACATTTTTTTAATTAACGTTTTGGATTGGATTTTGGGTGAAACTAAAAAGTCTAAGTTTGTTTTGTGATTTTTCTTAATAGGGCGTCGTGTTTTGTGATAAACGAAATAATTTAAAATTAAATAATTATATCAACGAATTCTGTTATTAAGGTAAGGGCACCTAATTCCGAGAAAAATGGCATCTAATTTCGCGGTATTAAAAACAGCTTAACCTATAAATTAAAAAAAATAACAGTTATATAATTTAAAGAAATTGTAATTACCTTAAAAAATGTAAGTCACTAAATGTCTATTATAAAGTAAAACACAATTACGAAACACTAAAAACTAACAACGTTCAACTTTTTCACAATAACTTTATAACTGAGTCAACGACGTCGTCCGCAGAATCTTATATATTAACTAAATTCTTACACAACGGCTGACGATAGATAAATTGCGCATTTCTGTGTATCAATTCTATAAGTTTTCTAGATTTACCCACATGACATCATGTTCATGTATAGTTATAATATCGTCTGAGATATCATCACGGATTCACGATTTGCATACATAATTTTTATAATTTTATTTGTATACATCATCATATTTTTTGTTTATAACGCTCCTTATTGACAGCACGATACCGAGAAAACATATTTGTTTGTAAATAAATTTACATTTATCGCTAATAAAGTTTGAATCATTAAAATTGCTTTATGATAACTAATAAAATAAATATAAAGAATGTTATTTAAAAATCCAATTTGTTAGTAGGTTTAGATTATTATTAATTTATAAAATAGCTTAATGTTTTTATCATTATTAGTGAATAATAGCAATGACATGTAGGATCTCTATAATATGAAGAAAAAAACAAATAGGCTCTAATATAGAACCTTGGGAAACTCCTTTAATATTTTAAAAAGTTCTGATGATGGAAGGACCCACAGATATACGTATATCCAAAAATTCCAAATACTTTCAGATATAAATGTACTTTATTTGTTCGACGTTAATTTTGTGATGTAATAAAATGTAATTAGGTTAAATGATCAATTTTATTTTTTCACAATATATTGATTAATATAGCCTAATAGCTATTAGGCTATATTAATAATAATATTTATTAATATAACCTAATCGCCTAATATTTATTAATATTTAGAAGTCCTTAATTTGTTGTAAGTTCCATGTTTTATAATGTCAAATATGTTCAGTTTATGAATTATCGTCTTATTAAAATTTAATACACCTATTAAGCCGGTTTGAACTAAACTGTACGTAAGCATTTAGCATTTATTAATAATTTGTCCTTATTTCATTTATTTCAATTAAGCCTTTTTTACTGGAATGCCGGAAAGAATGGGCCTGGAACCAATAACGACGGAATTTATTATATTCATCATAAATATGGTTAATTCTTAATTCGATATACTTTAATAGATACTGTATGAAAACGGTCCTAACTTTTTTCACATAGTTATTTAAACTGAGCTTATTGTTAATCTTAAAAACTGTTAAAGTACATGAACATCTGATGACATATTCGCTTTTGCTTTTGGTTCCAGGGAGAGAGTCCAAGATTTATGCCGGTTGTTATTTACAAGAATTACTTATGTAACGAAATCTCTATCGAGTTTTATCTGATCTAAAGACCAGATAAAATGAGCAAATGCAATTACATGTAGTTGTAAAATGTGATGTCGCTTTGCAATATTTGTTGCTTGGACCTCACCTTGACCGAATACTATCACTTTTCTCTGCTCTTGGCCGACTTTGAGAGATTTAGTTTCAAACTGGTGCACTTGTCCAATTCAGTTTGAGATTTAGCAAAACCTTATTTCAATTCATATCAAATGTAGGTATAAGTTCAAATATTTTCATAATTTGGAGCTGTTTTTAAATACGGCTTTTTTTTAAGAAACAAGACAAAGAATATCATATTTGGTCACGTTTGGTCACATTGGTGATACGTCATTTCATATTAAATGAAGTGATATACATTAAAAAATCACACAACCTTGAAATAAAAAAAACAATCATAATTAAAATACCAATAGAAAGATGAAAAATATCTGATTGTTTATGTAGACATATATAACCAGGCGAGACATACTAACAAAAAAGTAGAAAGGAATGAGGTAACACGAGTTTAACGTAATCAATTTACGCGGCGACCTCAGAATGACCTTTGTGAGGCGCCAGCATATTGGCATTACTTGGCAGAGATTGCGGTTTTCAATGAATTTCTACATCTAGATGGATTTTTGATGAGTTAGCGTGCATTTAGACTAAACGAACATCATGCGAGCGAGCATTCTAAAAACAATTTTTAGGTTGAGAATTTCTGAGAATATTTTCTGATTGCTCGCTCGCTCGATGTAAATTTTGCACTAAATGTAGCTAATATAGTAATAGCGTGAGAACACTTGCTATTAGCTACATTTAGTGCAAAACTTCTAGTTCTTGATTCTCATTCCTCCTTGTTACCTCTTTAGTTATCCACCAATCCGCAGTGGAGCAGCGTGGTGGATTAAGCTCCATACCTTCTCCCTAATAGGAGAAGAGGCCTATGCCCAGCAGTGGGATATGTACAGGCTGTGTTACCTCTTACGTTTGTTATATAGTATTAATATCGTCTTAAGTAGATATCGAGTGAAATCATTCGGGAGTAGAATTATGGTGTTGGTTATTTGAAGATTTTTTCCTTTTTTCGTTACATAAATATAATAATATAATAACACTCTTAAGATTGGATAAAATTACCAAAGTGTAAACAGTTTACTCTATCAATCTCCATGAAACTAGGAAATGCTTATATTCTGTTATATTTGATTTTATTAAAAACATGTTTAGAGAATTACACTTCATCTAAGGTATTCGGCAACCGAGCAACTAAAAAGAGTTTTTGGCATGGGTCAGTAAATGAATAAACTAAGAAACCTTCACAGACACAACGACATCAAAAATCATGACAGCTTCTTATAACATAATTATAACTCCTACAACTTACCGGCATCCCAGCCTTCTCCTTCTTGCTGAAGAATCTCCCCAGAGAACTTTTGATGCCCCTCTTCTTCTGCTGATGCATGGACGCTATGGAGACCGCAGAGGCTGCGGCAGCAACTCCTCGCGGGAGACCAGGAGATGCGCCCCCCCATGCCCCACTACTTGACGCTCCTACCGCGCCCAGGGATTCTTGACTTGAGCTGGTAAAATATTAGAAGTTTATGGAATGTTTCGTCTAAATTAAAAAGGGATGGGCAATGAAAAAGATCATAGATCATAGAAGATATTATGCCATAATATCATCTGAAATGTTTAATTATTGTTTCCTCACATATATTGGTGCATAACTATTTTACCTCGATATTGTGCTAAGCATAGATAATAGACACTAATAAAACTGTCAATAAAGAAAAGATCTTCGACTATAGCCTTAATTTTTCAATATATAAATGAAATTAAGAGCACAAAAGTAGAATATTATACGTTTATAGGAATGTTTTACAGAAGCAAAAATGATAGGTGTATATAAATATATATATAGTGGTTATCGAACTTTTAATATTGTAAAACAGCGTCGCGGTAGGGTGAATTGTTTCTAGAGCTGACTCTAGAGCACATTATCTATACTTTGGTGCTATATCTAATTTATTAGAAGTGCTATGTTCTGATAAACAATCTAGCATTCTGGACAAAGGTTCTGGCATAGCATAGTGAATTCTCATTTTTCTTCTTATAACGAGATCTCAACATAAAATTGCGTTGGATAGTATTTTTAAATACGATTATATCCAAGAGTTACGGTGCAAATGGCCTTGCATTAAATCTAGCTGTCAATGGAATCACTATGGATGATATAAAGCCGATTGGAGCCACTACAGGGAATCACACCATACAAACATATCCACGTACCGTTTGCGAAATTTTAGCCCAAATAACAACCTTTGGAATATGAAAATACCATCCTTAATAATTCCATTCGTTTATTATTACAACAGCTCTAGAAAAATATTTATTTACAAAAATATATATGCTTAAATAAATTACACATTTAAATGCCTTTTGTTTAGATATACCTTTCATTAAAATATAACATGAATATGTACATATTTAATATATCAACTTTATGGTTAAACCATAGAGAATAATTTCCTATTAAAGCTTTTTAGTTGAACTATGAAATAAATTATAAATAATCTTTATTTATGATAGAACATTTCAGCATAAATAATATAAATGTTATAACCAAAAAGTAAAAAAATAGTATGATATAATATATCATGCATACAAAAATATATTGCCATTTTTACAATGGTGTGTCACCACAGCGCGCTAAATATACCTTCTCAATTTTTTAATAAAAATTTTCAAATATAACTTTCAGAACAGCTTGGATGATGTAACAAATAGTTATTCAATATATTATACAATTTAGATTTCAAACATATTTTATGTGGCGCGTAATTTAACAAGTTTTCGGGGCAATCGCACCAGATATTGGCAAAATTATCTGATTGACTCCGCCTGGGCGTTTGTGCTATCGTCTGTACATAGCTAGGGGTAAAGTTAGGAACTGACGAACACCTGTGTATGGGGATCCTTGCGAGGCTTCCTGACATGATCGACGTCCTGGGCGGCGTGGAAACATTTAGAAATGTAAGTATAAATATGGTTATATATGGTGTTATTTTTGTGGTTGTGATTGGTGGTCCGGTGAGCAGATTTATTGAGATATCTGCCTAGTTTAGGGTGTTTCAAAACTAACGACCTTAAACAAAATTACTTTAACTTTTAAAGTCTCCAGTTTTGAGAATCATTTTCCAGTATCTGCATTTACTTTTCAGTCACAAGTCATTTTCAATTAAGCATGCGAAAAGATAGTTCAGAAGGGAAATAATTATACAACAACTGTTCATTTTGCATATCTCTATTCCAACTCTCGTAATAATATATCGCCATGCCTCCTGTCTTAACACCAACGATTTTTCACTAGCCAACCACCGAACCACGTATTCAAAATAGTCCCATTAACAATACACACACAATATTTTAATATAGGCGAAATGCAATCACAGAAATATAAAAAACTAAATTATAAAAATCAATTTGAATATAAAATTAAAAAAGTATAGTGTTGTAACTCACGAATCATACGGCGTCTGGTAGTGCGAGCGCAGCCTGTCCCTCTCCGCATGAATGGCCCTCGCCGCCCTCTCCAGCCGCAGGGCCCTCGCCCCCACGCCCGGGGACTCCGCCCCCTCAGCCACGTCCTCGCACAGCTGCAGCTGCAACACCCTTACATTACCACCCTTATTGCTGGGTAGGGCTTGGTTATATGAGGTGTGAGTAACAAGAGCCGATGTGTTTTAGAGAATTGAGTTGATAATGTTATTATCTTTATATCATTCGAAATGATATTTTTTTTAATTTATTACGAAATGGGAATGAGAAATAAACTTTTAAAGCAAACAATACAACATTTTGAAATATCTGAGAGTTAGAACAGTTTCAATTTTGTAGGCTCTTGTTGTTCTCGCAGCCTCATATTGGCTAAACGGACTAAGCTACGTTTGATACAAAACTGAATTAATAATATAAAGGGTAACACTAAAAAAATTGTAGTTTAAAGTGTTATTTCGTGAGAATTTGTAAGACATCTGCGACAAATTCCATTATTTATTCTTTTAAAATCAAAACATGTTGTTTTTGTAGAACATTTTTGTAAAAATGAAACTTAGCCCGTTTTACATAATTCATATTGTGTGCAAAATAATATTATAATTTAAGCATTAAGCTACGTAATACGAAATTAAATTGTATAAGAAATTCTGTATGAATTAAAAAAAAAATATGGGAATGTAAAATAAAAAGGGGTCTTCCACAAAGCTCAACGTGAAAGCGGAAAATCTGCGTTGCGGTATAATTTAACACTATATTTTTTCTAACAAAGCAAATTTTGCAACTCAACGGTTTTACATTATATACTTTTTACTGAAAAACCTAAGCTACTATGACTTTTTTACTTTCAGTTACGACAAGCTGCAAAACGACTCTGCGATATAAAATCTGCGTACAAGGAAATTACAAAATCTATTGGAATTTATCAAGTGGGTGAAAAAGGCCGCAAAGTAAAGAGCAGGGTTGAATAACAATGGCAATATTGAGCAATCGGAAATTCGAGTGCAAGGCAAGGTTGCATAGGCTCTTAATTCGATGTCCAGCGGTGGGGGTAGGGGTGGCAGTACTGGAAGGTCGGTACTGGAATAGCAGTACTGGGATTACGTAGATGGTAGTGAGGGGGGATGGGGGTGGCAAGTTTAAAGGGTAGATAATAAAAATAGGGTTGCTGGTGGTAGTGCGAGTTATAATATAAAGGTGCTAATGGGAGTAGAGTGGTAAAGAGAGTGCAGTTAATAGGAGTGGGACTAAGAGTGCAGGTGCCAGGTGAAGTGGTGTAGTGGAAGAAAATAATAGGGGTGAGGGTTGGAAGTAGTAGTAAAAGTGCAATTAATGGTAGTGGAGATTGGAGTACAGGTGTTAGCCGGCGGGTGGTGGAACTGGAAGGCATTAAAGGGAGTCAGGGAGGGAAATGGTAGCGGGAATACGGTTAATGGTAGTGTCACTGGGAGTGCATGTGGTAAGAGGCAGGTAATGAGGAAGTTGAAAATACTAACGGACGTGGGGGTCGATAGTGAGAATAGGAAGTGATGCGGGACTAGGCGTGCATGTGGT
>DVXP01003378.1:0-11383 GCA_018235645.1 Junonia grisea
AGTAATGTAGATAAGCTAATTACACCGACCTTTCGTCTTCGTACGGTTAACGATACATTTTTGGGGCAAAGTACGCATTTTCAATAAACTTTCTCAATGTGTACTTTGTGTACTTGAACTGCTCGTTACATTAAAACTTTATTTACATAAAGTTTTAATGTAACGTATAAATTACGAAATAGGTATACCTGATCCTTTTGTTTTTGTTTAAATAATGATGTCGTGTTTGTCACACCATACCTAATTTATAATAGCATAGTTTACCTATGTGTATCAAGAAATATTTTCAATCTTGTGTTAATATTTAAATGCATTACCTATTTATTTTAACAATATAAACAAAAATTATACCTTTTTTCAGTTTTCATATTTTAGGCAATTTCTTCATAACATCGTAATTTATAGTTTTAATGATCCAACCGTAAAAATTAACGCCTTTTTTTCATCTCCATTCTTGCAATCGTGTGAAAAAAAAATAAAAAAAAGGAATCGATTTATTTCATCATAATTTATTTACACCTCTCCCGCCGATAATTTGTTTTTAATATTTTAAAACGTCAAAATGGCGTTGACGTAAAAAATTGGAAGCCCTACAGTAATTATGTACCATCTGTGATTGTAGCCAGGTGAAGCTCTGTAGGTCATAGCCCTGGTCTTGAGACTCAGCTTTTAAAAAAGATAAAGTTTTTTTTTTCATTCTATAAATATATTTTTTAATCTATAACTTTTACCCGCGTCTTCAATCGTGCAAAGTTCATAGTTTCGAGACCCCGTTTGAACTCTTATTGTTAGTGCACATTTTTCTGGTAGTTGATTACTTGGACGCGTCTCTACGTCATATTCGACATATAGGTAAGTCAAATTTCAACCAAATCCGTTCAATAGTTCAGTCTGTGGATCATTCAGTAAGTCAATCAGTCATTATTCTTTTTAAATACTCGGATTTAAAAAAAAAGTGTCGCAACTAATTAAACTGATGGTAGAAATGGAAAGTTAAGATCGCAATCTTATCGCAAAACCTATAAATATTTACATAAAACAAATTAATATAATAATTTAAATAATTTCGTAATTATTTTATAATTATACACTGTGTAGGTGTGTTTTTTGAAGTTTGTCGAAAGTGTGGCGCCAGCGTACGTTTCATAATATTTTCATTTAATAACAAATTACCATATGATTAAAAGTGCATAAATAGGTAAATATTTAATTTTTGATTTTATAAATTTAGACATTTTTTTTCTTGTACCAAAAATTTCAATAGCTTTCAATTCTATTCTATTTTTACTTAATGACTTTGAGTTGTGATTTTTTTATTGGTGGCGATTACCCTAGCGGCGGTTTGCGGAACTAGTATACTACTACTACTAGTACAGAATTGATAGATACCTACTTTTCGAACAAATATGTAGGAAACAACCTGAGTTTATACTTTGATTGTTTTTAAAGCAATCTGTGATATGATTCCGTTGTTGGACATTTACAAGGTAGCCGAAAATAGTATAAGATCTCTTCGTGAGGGTGAAATTATATTGAAATCTAAACGAGTATCTACTGATATTATTTTGATAACTTACAGACGTTATTGATTATTTTATACCTGGAAAGTAATCCGATTCCATATTTAGTGAGTTAGTTTTTAATTTAGTGGCTTTGATTCCATCTTTAATCCATGTTTAAAAAGTATCTGACACTTGACACTTGACATTATCTGTCTTACATTAGTTCTGCGAGTCGCCGCTAGGGAATCTGCTCATCGCCAGTACGAGCAGTTTAGTATTTCGAATGTCACGTGGAATGGAGAAATACGAAGGAGATTGTACGGTGCAGTCGAAGAAAATCGACAATTAAATGTGTACAAATCAAAGTAGTACACTTTCCTTTGTTATCACAAAAAAAGATCTCAATACGACTTTATCACAATTTGCACAGATTAAATCATAACAACCTATTAATCAATTCACACAGACTATCAAAACCAAATCCGGTCCACACACGTGTAACAAACAATGATATAAAATCTAGACATGACAATCAGTCAGGTAGGCCCAGGGCCAGCAAGTGAATCTCGTCCATCAGTTCGGCTGCAATCTGCCGGGCCCAGCTGTAGCGACAGCTGGCCATCTCGACGCGGTACAGATCGACGCGCAAGTTTTGTTATTATTGTTATAAATTTTACCTAACAATTACCGAAATCTTGTACCTATTTTTGTATTGAAAGAAAAAGAAAAACTTTTTTTTTTCAATATTGCTAGGCACATGTGTGAATCTAAAAGTAAAATGGTGAAATTTCGAGTGTAAGCTGGAAAGGTTAATCTTTTAAGTAATGTAATTAAAAAATATGAGTACTAATTTACTATAAGTAAATATATTTTAAATATTGACGTTTAGTATTGTCTTAATAGGATTTAAAGAAGAAAGAAAATTTGAATTTGTTCAAGAATTTTTTTACAAAGTCACTTCATGTATTCAACTTATTCTCACGTTTACAATGTTGCTATTTAAAATTACACGAGCCTAATAACGATGCACGAAACTTTTTTTTTTTAACTGAAACGGTTTATTAACTTTTTAAAAACCATAAAGGCTTAGACATTAAATTTTATGTGTGCCATCATTTATATGGCCACTAATTGCGCAATAACCGTTTGCGCATATCGCCCTTGATATACCTACTTTTTTACCCGATGTAGATAAAGCATTTTAACGTTTAAAGTAAAAACATAGATTAGTGAAATTAGATATAAACATACTATGTATGTCCCTTTATATAGCTTTGACGATATTCTGGTATGGAAAATTGACAATTGCCGGCCTGGACAATTATTAAGACGAGACATAATTATGAATTAACGAACTAAGTGCAATCACTTATGAATAAACTAAAAGAGATACTAGCTGAGCCTTGTGTTTTCGTCAACGTTACTTTTTAGTTACAGATCCGTTTCCAGTTTTTATAACAATGTTTATTTTTTTATTCTGTAACATTGTAAATCATACAAATTATCTAGTTAAAAAAAATACAGACAATTCTTAATTTTTGTAAATAAATAGTTACTTCTTAAATCGAGTATCCTATGAAATAACTTATCAAACAAACACCAATAAATCATACATAAGTATAATTCAATAAATATAACAATATTGAGGAACTTCCGTCGCCCAGTGTACACAGTATCGGATACCTCCTGTATTGAGCGCGGTAAAAACGGTGCGGGCAGCTTTAATACGCTAATGCGCTATCTACACATAATAAAACCGTAATAAGACCGTATCTGTATAAAAAGTTATTTACAGATTATATTCTTTGTATAAATAAAATAGATTTGTGTATTAGGATGTATGGGCGTCTATGAGATGCGCCAACTACGCATAAAATGCTTAATTAATCAAAATGCTGTTTTTTTTAGTAAATCATTTTATTGTTTATTAAGGGATTTGTTTTTAATAAGTGGAAAGTAAGTTTGTTTGTTAATTCTGCATTTATATCGTGATACTTTTAATCCCGCTTAAATGAACTATTCCTGACGGATTACCGCTTTCTTATTGAGCGTTTTCTTAGGTATATTATTTAAAAAAAAAGTAGATGTAATTTACAATTCTGTTAAATTGAAATTATTACTCATAATTGATAAAAAAAATCAATTCTATAAAGTTATCATTTTTAGTTAAGCCACTATACCTATTCTTGCAAACAAGTCAAATGGTCCCTTATGAAAATCTAATGTACCTAATTTCTAGTTTCTAAAATGAAATGAAAATTCTCAAGACTAGCCTCTATAGATAAGCCAGGCTTCATAAATCAATAACACACAATAAAAGGTTTTTAGGTTTCATCTTTGCATATCAAAGAACTCATTCACGCCTCCAAGGGCCCACTTTCACTTCAAACTAAGCTCAAAGTTCATTCATATCACAATCGATCAAAAATCTTACTTTTGACCTCTAAACCTTAAAAAACAATGAAATTTCAAATTCAACTTTATTCAAATAGGCTGTAACAAGCACCTTTGAATCGTCACTTAACAAGATTTATGGCTGAATCGTAAAGAATTTTAATGTATTCAATTGTTATAACTTTTATCTTGTTTTATGCGAATAAAGAAAAATGGGTGTTTCAACTCGCCTATTACGACTAGACAGGGGTCAATGTTTTCTCTATTTATATATTTATATCTATTATATATTTTAGGTGATATATTCTAGTCTAAATGGTTACTGGCTTGCCCTCTTGGGTTGCGGAGGTCAGACGGCAATCGCTCTGCGTAAAAATCAGAAATCCGTCAAAACTTAGGCTAGAATACCTAAAGCAGACCCTGGTTAAGTCCGGGAAAAAGGCTAGGAGGAAGAAGATATATGTATAATTATGTTTATAAGGTAAATGGTGATTGGTAAGACAGTAATAGGTATAGTTTACAAAGTTACTGAAGAATAGACTACATACATAACGTAAAAAATGTCAAATAGGAGGAATAGTGTCAGTCAGTAGTCAGATATTCATATGTACGTCAAATACCTCCTTCGTATAGAGTAATGGGATAATTTTACCTCTTAATAAAATTAATATAAAAATATAAATGAGAAAAGAGTGAATTTATTTAACAAAGTTTCGCTTTTTCATTTGAATTCTCGATTGAACAGAACAGAGATGTAAATTAATTTCTAATAACGTTAATTAGTGTAAAAGAAAAGTAAAGTTTGGATTTTATGATTATGGCCACGATTTATACTCTTAAATATAGTAATAAATATGTCGCGAATTTTTGATTTGATGTTAAAGTTTAATATTATTTCCCCACTTATGGAATAATAAATAAACAAATATACATAATTACATAAAATATTTTTTTTTAATTTAGACATGTTTAACAAGACGATATATAATTTGTATAAATTATAATAACAGCGAAGTTAATGTGATTTTGTTTTTATATCAAATAATTTCTCTCAATATTTGCCGAATTCGAGGATACTCGATATAATGATTTGCTTATTATTCGTAAAGCTCAATTATCATAACCATTATGATATTTGAATAAATCTGTTATGATTTCGGAATAACTTCCTCGTGGAAAATTCCATTTCAGTAAAATAAAGTTCACTCATAAAAAAGTTTTCACACTTTTTAGTTTTAGTCAACTGAATGATAAGAATTCTTATTGGAGGTCACGGTTATTAATTTAGTCAATTTTCTCGGTTTTTTTCAGATGTTTCTAGAAAACTGCCGTGACATTTAATTGGGCACCAATCTTTTTGATGGACGTGTGTGGGTAAACGGTAGATATAATTTATTTTGAAAAATTAAATTGCTTTCTCATTATATTATTAAAAAAACATCAAGTCTTTAAATACGATCGTCATACATAAAACTCTGATACAATACCAAAAAATATTAATTATTGTGAGTATGTACAATACATAAGCTCATTTAGAAGTTTATTAAAGGTTTCATTTTCAGATTACATACCCAATTATTTTCATACAGAATTAGGCGTAAGTCTAGACAGAATTTATAATAATACTATTTTGAAGATTAATTTTGAGTGAAATTTTCTCTTAATGTAGAGTTTGGGATACGCGACTTGGACAAGTGACCGTGACAAGAGATAAGAGACAGTAGCGAGCACCATCGGAAGTCATCGAAAGTCTCATCGAAAGAAAGAAAATTTTTATTCATTGTGTCTCTTCACACAATGAATAAAAATTTGGGCCCTGATTATATTATATGATAAATCGAATCATAAACAGGTACGTAATACTGCTAGCATATAACAAGCGTATATCACATTACGCGCTTTAACCGATTCGTTGCCACATTGGCTACATACAGTTATAAAATGTCGCGCTAGGGGCGTGATCGACTCCTAACTAATTAAATTAATTTCTGTCCGTGATAATGATTCCAATATTAAATTTAGAGGGTAAAAGGCTAGTTTTTACAATCACAAAGTTATAAAATTTATTTTACAAATTTGGTTTATGACGCGCCAGACGCGTCAGTGGTAACGAATTGGTTTTGTAATACAGAATGAGGACCATTATGTGTCGTTTGTCATGGTCTTCTGTCTCATTTCACTGTCGCTTGTCACTGACGCATTGCTCAAACTCTACCTTTACATAAAGGTGACGTTGGTTTGTGGTTCGACCCTCGGCTGTTAAGCAAAGAGATAAATAACAGAATTTACATATTCCATTCCAATTCGTCAACTTGTTGTATGTTTGCTCATGTATGATTTACATAAATTGGTAGTCGTGTACAAGATATTAATAGTCAATGTACACATTTCTCGAGAGATCTTAAGATAGGTCCTAAAATTAAGCTTACAATTAATGTCGATTAATTAATGATCGACTACGTTTATTGAACAAACACGTCTGTCTCTCAATCAGTTTCATTATACTCGTATCAGTTGTGTAATAATTATGGAAATGGTACGGGTCCTGCAGTAGAACATACGACTTAAAATGAAATTTTTAAGGAGCTAATAAGGGTTCATTGACACTTATAAAGACTTTTTAATGCATTAATAATATAGTCCTATTTTTTTAATACAACTGAATTGAAATGACGTAACGTCTATCAAATAAAAAAAGCACACACACACGCACCTATAATCTAAATATTCATACAAATGTAAAACAGTTTTCGAAAGTATCAGATCCCTTACCATGAGTCCAGTCTGGCAGAGCATGTAGTGCACCGTTTGTGCCACGTCAGCAGCGTGCAGGTTATTGTGGTAGGGGTTGTGAAACTTGCAGTAACCCTCCTCTATTCTACTCAAGAAGTTCTCCAGGATCGTCGGCGGCACCTGCGGGTTAGACGAAATTGCATTAAAGTTAGTGTTGTTCTAGTTTGTATGGATTCGATTATGTGTTGTGCTTGTTGTTCCGAATAATTTAATATTGTAGTTGGAATTGATTTTGCAGGTATAATGCTTTGTTTTAGTGTAATAGTTGTTATTTAGTTTTAAAAGTCACTTCTTTGGGCAACGGATGTCATTTATTTTCTTTTTGGTAGGTATATATGTATTACTAATTATATTAGAATCAAAACAATTAAGAATTTAGATTCTTTAAGTTTTTAAACATTGTTTAAATATTTTAGCTCCATGAGAAGTACGATAAATCATAATATATAATAAAAGATAATAATAGATATAAGATATATATTAAGAGATAATAATCATACGATAATCATAATATCATATCAAAACTGCTAGAAAATATCCTACCCTAGGGTAGGGTTAGTTTTTACAATTCAAATATTCTGAACATAGTTTGGGATCCCATTGTATAAAGGCTTTATGTTGTTCTAAAAACGAGTTACTCCCTTTATGTTGAGGTGCAAAAGTTTATTTTTGTTATTTACATGTTGAATAGTACAATTTTTATGTTGGGTGGCTATTTAGAATTACGGAGGAGAAAGGTAAACATATTTTGGTTAAGTTATTATTTAAATATATAAAAAGCTCACTGTATGTATCTCATTACCCAAAAAACTGTTCAAAATGAAGGATTTTTTCGTTTCTTTTTCAACTTTATTATGACAATTGAAAGACAATAAAGAAAAAGTATTTATCATAATGCAGAATTATACCTTCGAGTATTACCTAATGAAAAAACGAAACGTAACAAAAACATTTCGAAACTACCAAAATTTTGGTAACATTTGGGTCATAAAAAATGAATTAAAAGTATTTTTTAGTATATAATGATTTACATAACACCGAACAATGAAAACTTCTAACGAAAGCTTAGCGATATTGCATAAGTTTACCAATTAAATAAATACTACACACATTTAGGGCATTTGTGTTGGAGGATTTATTTTATGTTACGTGTTCCAAATTTTTGTAATAACTTATTGTTTGAAGACATAAGGTGGTATATAATAAATTCAGTCTGAATAAGCCGATTTGACTACTTTTCTTGTAAACAGTTTTTTATAGCGTTTTTAGAAAACTGGGATCCTAACAAAAACATAAAACTGAAATGAAAGCCACAGATATATTGTGACAAAGTAATAAATTAATACAACATTCACAAACTATTGAATTTATAATATTAGTCTCATTATCATAATTTTATCACCAATTATAACTCATTTAATATTTTATTTATGCAAAATTACCTGCTAATTATAGAAAATAACATTCCATATATTAATTGTATTAAGCTAAATAATATGCATGAGCAAATATTATTTTATTAATTACAAAAATTGATGACACGTTCACAATCTCACCGAATACAAAATTTGTGTACAAATTCGAGCATATATACAATGTTCGCTACTCTCTACGAATGCTTGCCGGCGCTCCAGGTTTATAAACGATGTTGCTTTTTTGACAATCAAGGAATTATTTTGTTTTGAATTAATGTGAAATAAAAGTACTTTTTAAACGGATTTAAATCGCGTATATTAACTATTTTTTTCGAGCACTTACAGCGTCACGGGTAGACTGTGACGGGTCTACCTTCTACGGTCTTTTAAAGTAATTTATGTGCTTGTGACAAGTTTATGTTTGTTAATACTCAATTAATAGTCAATTGATTGTCTCTGACTTTACTGAATACAACCATATACGTAAGTTAATATGCAGCATATGTAGTATTCGGTTTCGAATTATTCGAGTTATCCCGAATTACTCGTCCGAATATCAAAACGTGGCCTGACATTGAAATAAGTGAACCGTTATGCACGCAAAACATATACTATAGCGGCACAAATCCTGCCTTTAGGCTCTAGTTTACAAATTAATTCACTATTGAATATTAACACACTATATTTCGGTATTATCTCGCGATTGTATGGCCCGGAGCTGTATCACGCTAATGCATCGATTACAGAGACTAATCAATTACAATCGAGACAATCTCATTAATTAATTCCGGTTGAATTATCACGATTAATCGATTAGTTTGCGAATTAATTTGATGATGATCTGTAAAATGATTATCGTGTATTGATCTTGATTTGTACAGCACGGAAATGCCTAAAGCCGTGCGTGGAGATGTCGAGCGTTTACAGGATAGCTTTTTATATAAACAAATATTTTTAAACAGAAATGTACTTTAGTAGGTAGTGTTTTAGTTTATTTTTGTTATTTTGTGGGTAAATTATATAAAATTATGATTTCTTGTGAAATTTCAATTTACTAGCACATTTATGTTCAAAAAGACTTTTTTTGCAGCTTTACTAAAACCGTAGTAAAGGCTCGATATGTTGCAATGAACTAGCTATTTACCTTTAATTGGTGAAGAAATTTAAAATTTGGCTTGAAATCATTTAACTATAAGAAAACCTCGAATGGAAAGTGTTTTAGACATTTTATTCCAGAACAAATTCAAAGACAAGGAAATTTAAAATCAGGAACAAAAGCTAGAGTAAAAAGCCTATAGATTGTTCCCGATAAACGTTTACCTTTCCGGGAAAATGCCCGAAACTGACATGACAGGATATAAGCCGGTATTTGCTAGGGATGTCTGATAGACAGGTTAATAGCTGGGTATAAAATATATAAAAAAGTTAAAAAAATGTTCGTGTTATATAAAGGGTAATAAAAGTAGGTACTTTACATTTACTTATGTATTTACTTATGTATATTTAGGAATATAACGTTATGGCAGATTTTTAAATTATGGCATATTGCAAAATCACTGTTTTAGATATTATATACGCGGTATAAGGCATAAGGTTTTAGTTTTTTCATTTATCGATAGAAGGAAACACCAGAGGATGATAATATGAAAAATTATACATATAATACGTTTTACCTTGAACTTGTGTATCATTCCATATCTATTTAGCAGTTCGTATCCTAAGTATTTGACGGGCTGGGCGGCGGACGCGTCGTGTAACGCGAACACGTCGAACGACCACTCGTCTAGCGTCTGTAACAAAATAGATTATTATTAATTTTAAAATATAGGTAAAAAAGCTCAAAAGGTTAAGTAATGTTCAGTAAGTTTTGTAGAAGAGAGAGTAAAATTTTGGGACAGAGTAACTGTCGAAAGCTATAAGGTGAATGTATAGATTCGTTAAAATTTTTATTTTATTATTTTTATTAAAAAAAAAAAAACAACTTCCAAAGGAAAATACGCAATTTATGTTTTACTTGAATAATGTAGTCTATAAAGTTAATTTAATTAAAAAAAAAAAAACGAAACTGTCAACTGGGCCCTTATTCTCTATGCCAAATCAAAACGTATTTCTATGATGAAACACGTTATTGTCTTAAAACCGTATTCTCCATGACATTGTGAAATTGAAATGTCACGTTATGCGGCGCGTTCCATGCTGTCAAATAAGTAATCAAGCAATTGATAAAAATAAACCGGTAACCTTTTTGAAAGATTGTTAATAGAAACGTATCGTGTCATCTCCAAAAAGACAAGAATATCATTATCTATGCTATTATCCTTACGTTTTCAAGACGTGTGCTTACAAAATACCGATTTAAGAAGACGTAACGTACCATGGTAAGATTGTTTGACAAGCACGATATGACGTCATCCGTTTTGGGCACGTTACGTATTGTGACATAGAGATCACGGGCCATGAGTTGAGTCAATTTTATTTACCCTAAAATAAACAAGGTATGACGCATTTTGGTCTAAGCGACATTTTTGAAATTTTTTTTTATAGAATTAACTCTGAGACTTTCCTAGTGGACTTCTACAAAAACTGGATTGATGTATTAAAAATCCATTCAGTACTTTTTTTGTAATGAATGTTTTCTAAAAAACAAAACTTTAAACCGCTCTCCTGATATTTTTACAAAATGGCGTTTAGATCGAATAGCCTTTCAACCGTTGATTATTTATTATTTATACCATACAATCTCTAAATAGCTGACAAGAAAATTCGGTGGCGGCGTACTAACAAAAATTGGCGTTACGTTCCCAATTTTACTTTTTGTATTTAAAATTTTCATAGATACCTGACTCCCGACACATAATCCCCAGGAGGGAATTGGGGAACACGTGAGATTACACTCACTAAAAACATCTGCGATGGCGACTATTATCACGGAAACGGAGAGACTGCGGGATCGCTTTAGCATGCGTATCCACTGCCCCTCCCGTTTTATATTTACTTATAAACTATATGTACTTCAAAATGTAAAAGTAATTTTAGACTGCAGTACTGGGAGCTATCCCAAGCTATCTTAAGCTATTAAAAAGAGGTCTATCATGTTAGCATGTCGAAATCGGCAGAATTTAAAAAATAATTACCCGAATTTGTAGCTAATTTGTTGCTAATTAGTTACCAATATAACGATTTTGTTGCTCAAGCCGATTATGAGAAATCGCAAATACTGCTATCCTGATATCAAGATAGCAGGGCAACTCCTTAAATTGCATGCTTCGCTGTTAATAA
>DVXP01003379.1:0-11382 GCA_018235645.1 Junonia grisea
GTGCCGGAAGAAATTCTGACACATGTATATCCACCAATCCGCAGTGGAGCAGCGTGGTGGATTAAGCTCCATACCTTATCCCTAATAGGAGAAGAGGCCTATGCCCAGCAGTGGGATATGTACAGGCTGTGTTACGTTATATTACGAATTAACTTCTAAACCCTAATTAACCCGGAGTCAAAGGACAAAAGATCTTTTTCGTTTGTCAAAGTTAAAAGTGAAAGACGTCTTTTAAAACGTGATTCGTATTCAACTTTCAAACGAAAGAGACCATTCATGAAAATCGTGAAACGAAATTCACATTGAAAAAAAACCTTTGATCTGTTTAAGCTGTTTCCCCCCTATGTAATACTAATGTGACCATTTTTTGTTACACTCAGAACGGGACCGTCCCAAAAATATATTTTCCCAATTCAATCTTACTGCTGTCGTACTTAATAGAGATCTGAATGAAAGAAGGTGATTGGCTATCGTATCCAAAATTTTTGATAACCTGGTTGAAAACTGCCGGAAAAAAGAAAAAAGAGCACCAACTATTTCGGTTACCATATACTATTTTCCGGCTTTACAACTTCGAAAAAGGGATATTTTTGCGTCTCAAAGCCATTACTGGTGACGTCTGGTCACGTTATATATTACCGACAAATAGTCGTGTTTTGTAGCCAATTCAATTCAATCAGACAGACGGAAGAGAGCTGTTCAGACGCCCCCCTCCCCATTAGACCTAGTTAGGCCCGTGATGGAAATTTCAAAAAAAAAGGTGGCTAACGTACCCTATATACCAGTACCTGGTTGCCTGATTGCTAAACAGAACAATTAAAAATATTACCAACAGCCGTAGCCCTATATTTCTAGTTGCAATCATGCCCCGACGATATACTTGTAACTATCGTTTCCTTCTATTGGACATTTTTCTGTCCTGAATAACGGGACATTCCCGTCCAAACCGGGACGTCTGGCCACGTTATATATTACCGACAAATAGTCGTGTTTTATAGCCAATTCAATTCAATCTGACAGACGGAAGGGAGCTGTTCAGACCCCCCCATTAGACCGAGTTAGGCCCGTGACAAAACAGAACGATTGCTTTAAAACATTGATCGATGACGTTTTCATTGTTTTCACAAAGATATCGCTTTAGGATGTGTTAATGAAAACAAACGATTTGTGCCTAATGTTTTTTAATGTGAATTAATCTACGTTATTTACTATTGGAAATTGACTTTTAAAAAGGAAGTTCTCAATTCGACGGTTTTTTTAATGTATCTTAAACTTCGTCATATGTTATCAGATATTTTTTTGTTTGAAACGATATGTTTTAAAATTGCCCCATATTTTTTTGAGAAATTAGTTCAATGATTTAGTTCTTGTATCATACTCAAAAATTAAGCATTCTTATTGAATTTACAAAAGTGTAGGTAATTGTAACATTAACATTTTAAATGATTCAGATTTTACCATCAGGCGCTAAATAAGAACTATAAACTATGTTTAAAAAAAATTGCATAAATGCATAAAAAATATTTCAACTTTTCGGCAATAATTCGTTTCCTTTTTCAATAAAAAAATTGAAGCAAATTAAAGAAAGACTTATAAAAGACAGGAAAAAGGCATTTCTGGTCTTATTTTTACTCTACGTGATACGAATCTTCACTCATTTTAAATCTATTTCATTCCATTTTTTTATACTGCTGCCCCAGACTTTGTCCTCGTTGGACAATTTTAAGGATACTTCCGCGGTACCCTAATGGCGTTTTTAAAATAAAAATAAGCCTATGGTTCTCCTTATAAACTCAACTATCCGCCAGTGATATTTCATTAAAAATCGGTCCAGCCGTTCCGGAGGTTACCCAGAACAAGGCGACAGACAGACTGACAATCAAAATTAAAAAAACAAAATGGTGTTTTGACATAAGTATCGTATAAATATTCTGATGCGTTTAGTGAAAAGCTGCTATTTTGATACAAAAAACAGACACTACAATTAAATTGATATGTATGAATATATTGCACCTTAGATATAGTTTCTAAGAAATATTAAATGTAAAAAGTGGCTTAAAAAAAATAAAGGAAAATAAAGGAAATATAACGTATCCCTATCGGAAATGTATCCAACGATACTCGTATTGAATAATAGGATAGTTAACATTGACAATTTAGAAAGAGGTCGTCGCCTCCATTGATAACAGCATCCTGTAACGAAATTGATACACGCATGCGAAATACTAACTAGTTTAGAATACATCTTTTAGAATAACTATGGATAGCCTAGTATGGCTATCCATATTATCTAAATATTTTTTTCTTTTTTTTTATGGCATAGGGTGGCAAACGAGCTGACAGATCAACTGATGGAAAGTGAATGCTGTCGCCCATGGACATTTGCAACACCAAAGGAGTTACAAAATGCTTTGCCGGCCTTTTATATGGAGAGGGAATGGATGGGGAATTAATGGGGAAGGGGTGAGGAATTGGGCCTCCGGTACCCTCACTCACGCGGCGAAACACGACGCAAGCGTCATTTCACGCCGGTTTTCTGAAAAAAAAACGCACATTATTATATTAGTACTTATACTGTATATCAGTATTAAGGTTTTAAAGTTGCTTTTAATGTCATTATTTTAAATTTAAATCCTAAGCGTTTTTAAAATAAAAATCCGTGCCACAATAAACGCAACGTTCAATTGTAAAGCTTTATTTAGCTAAAACATAAACGATATATCAGTGCGTAAAAGTAACAAGTTAAAGCCCTTATCGGCTTTATGAAATCTGAAAACGTTACACTTAACGCAGCCGTCTGTCACCATCTTAATTAATTGAGAAGTTTCAGTAGATGCGTGTAAAATTTGCATAAACAGAGCGTTCACTATCGCAAAACAAAAACAAGATTTTGAACTCGGGCTCACATTGGATAAATCGAATAAAAAATCGATTTTAAGCGTTCGATCTTCGCTGTGGATGCAATTAAAGAGTTCTGGGAATCGATGCGCCCGCGCCGGACTGCACGGAGCCCGCACGAATATAAGCGCTTCGTTATTAAGTATGACTGAAAATGCGATTATTCTAAATAGATTATTTGCAACTGTCGAGAATGTTCTGATACATGTGTTTTGTCTAGTTATTTTAAATTGTATTTAATGGCTAATCGCAAAAAATAAATATTTTGTTATAATATTGTAACTACAAAAGGTAAACTATTTTTTTTATCAAGTTAAGCTATTGCAACTAAAACGTCGATGAAAACGACTTAAAGGTAGATCACGATCACATACGAGTATATTTATGTAAATATTAATCTCAAAAACCATTAAATATACATCAATTAGCATAATGTATATAATATAAAGAGCGTTATAAATTAAAAGTAACGAAACTAAAGAAAAAAGCCGTAAAAACAGCCAAATAGGTAACCTTCCAGTTTTAAATAACATCACAAATCAACATAAATAATTATATCATTATATAGAATGATTTAAGACAAACTGCGTTCATTTGGTTGTGGCAGCATAACTGTAGACCGACATTTGCCCGCTACTGAAAGAACTGGTTTTGTTTTATCTGTACTAAATTCTACTAAGAGGAGATAAATGTCATAGTTTGCGAGGCACAGTGGGCCAATGGCCATACGCTAAAGGCTGTGGTCCACGAGAAGGTGGAATAAAATTTGATGCTTTGATTTATGTTAAACCTGATATCTATAAACGTTTTTATTTTTATTCCGCAATATATCAAGATCGGTTAAGTTATGTAGGAGTGATAATATACCGCTTTTTTAAAGCTATCCACTCGATAAGGAGCGGGCAAGTGACGTGTTAGGTCGGATTAATCGTGTACGCGAGGTGTTAACAAGCCCTGTAACAGGCAGGTCGGAATGCGCTTGTCTAAAAGCAGATGGTAATGTAATACTTCTTTATGTGTAAGACTTACTAGTTGTATAACGATTTATGGTTGTAGAAAAAAAATGGATTCCTTCATGTAAATAAATATTAATGAAATCATAACACTTGGATACTGAGAAAGTAACTTTTTGTATTGTATTATTACTTATTAATATAGTAGTCACTTTAATTGTTTCACATTTAGATATACGTCACTAGAATTCATTGCCTGTGTCTGTTTTAATAGAACAATTTATTTGTTGCAATAAAGTTGCTGTATCCGATATTGGGCTAACATTATTCTTAGTTCCAGCTTTCGATTTCAATGCCTAATTAGTAATTATGATACCTACTAACTCATTATGAGCCTCAAACGTATCGAATATCTCATATCATCGTTATCATCGAACAAAGCTCTCAGACGACTAAACAAGGTGTTTACGAAGCCGATTCCGATCGGACAAAAAGAAAACCATACGAAATCCTTAGCGAATAAATTATAAGTGAGAGTACGGGACTGGCCGTGTTGGCCCTTAATTGGGCCATGTAGCGTGGACAACGGAAAAAACTTAACATTTGTTAGGTATTCCAGGAATTATACACTTGTTGCTGACTGGTCAGTTTTATTTTGAATACGCATAGTATGTTAGCGATACGGTCGCGATGAGATGGCATATTTAAGATTGTAATTTAATTTTATGCTTTGAATTCATTAGTGTTTTAATTTTGCTCATCTTTAATATTCTTTACTAGATTACTCCTTAGATATATTAATCGCAGAAGATGAAGAAGAAAGAAATTAAGTATTGGAATGTTTGAGTCTTAGAAGTTTCTATATTTTAGTTAAAATATTATTTGGTCAGTCCAAAGTAATCTTTTCATTATACAATATAAAAATGTTATAGCTAAAGAAATTTTACGTACATCGAATGCATCTGCCGCTCGTACGTGTACTATTTGTCACTCACAAAAACTATAACACATAAAACGTTTATTTTATCCGAACGAATAAGAATTAATTCCGAGTTCATAGAGATGTTACTTCGATGTGTAATGGCAACCATCAATCAGCCAATAAAAGGCTTTTTAGTTTAAATTGTACAAGTTTTTTATACACAGACAGCGGCTAGTGGTTTTATTCTATTACTATGACATTTGGAAAGCGGGTTCGTAATTTTATGGCTCATAGAATTTATTACGTTTAGTAGGCATGAAACTAATATCTACTAATTAAATGGCGACTGTCATGTTAATACATTGATTGCCGTTTATCTGCGAATGTGGAGTTGAAAGTGTAAAAGGTTTTTGTCATATACAATAGTAACTAAAGTTGTACAAAGCAATATTTTATACAAGTTATACATCTTATACTTAGCATATATGTTTAACTTAGTTTGGATGTTTTGCAATTTATCCTTTTAAAATATACAACAATGCGCCTAAATATATTGGTCTTGCGTAATGATTCTTGTCTTTAGAGGATTAATTGAAAGATTTTTGTTCACTTAATGATATGCAAAAGGTAACAAGCCGTCTCTATTTCGTTACAAAGGATGTATTATGCTAGATGGTTTAGTTAATTAAAACTCAGTATCGATCTTCCTTTGAATCTGAACAGAATCAGAATGACTAAATTCTTGTTAATTTTAAACAAATATTCGATTTTATTTTTTATATGTTTTACTTATCTATGTAGGTATATGGTGAGCATCAGTGCTAGTAGGTAATGTGCAAACTTGTATATTGGTACCTACAAAAAAAATGACAAACATATGACAATTTTTTCAATATGTCGATTGGTAGTCATCACTATGTTGTCAATGTGGAGAAAAAACTTGTTCTACGAAATATATTAAAAATGAAAGTCGTGCAATTAAGGCAATATGTAAAAAATATTAATTGAGCTGTAAAAAAAACTGAGATTCCTTTAAATAAAAGAAAAATCGTGTTTCTTAATATTTAAACTTACGGTCAGCAATTTATTTGTGCCGATTTTTTGTGTAAAGCATTATTGAAAACGATTTTATGCAGTGCCCAAGCGATTTTGATTGATACGAATAATTATTTATGTTGTTTCTTTGATCTTTCTCTCTTATTAATGAGTGGGCAGTCTTGTATGTGCTCAATTAGATGACTTATCGTCTTGTACCGCAATTTATACTATAACGATTATGATGTAAATTGTGTTTATCTTAAGGTAACCTACGGTAATAGCGCGTACATTAATGCTATTGAGAAAATAGTAATTTTAATAATGTAAGGGGATTATCGATATAGCTTGTTATAATGTACTTAATACAGACACTTAATAATGATATTTAATGTATTAGATAAAATGTTAGATTGGAAAAGCTGTTAACTAACTGTTAAAAATAACTGAATATTTACTTAAAGTTTGTATTATAACTTTATGTAAATATTCAGTTATTTTTGTTTACATAGAAGGAAATTATATACCTATCGTATCGTATTTCGTAATGTTAAAGCGAAAAAACTAACAAAAAGCCTTTTTTAAGTTTTTCATAAAATATTTTTTTAATATTAAGTTTTTCATAATTTTCAATACCAACCTCGTTTCACAGCGACCTAAGACACTTAACTATAAGAACGTTCAAGAGATTTCCCGAGAGCTGCGTTCGTGTAAAAATCTCTGATGGCTAATACTAAAGCGTAATGACGCGCGCGCGCGTGTCGACGAACGTAAATTGTTTATTATTTTTTATGGGATTTTCATGGGAGGAGCGGGATCGTTAAGGACGCGCTAGGCAGCTCTCGTTTCTTCTTTATGCGTGTAGAAAAACGTTAAATTTAGCATTACTGAGTTAAGGTTTTTTTTTCTTAAAAAATAGTCTGCTTAAATTATCTTATATCAAATTGATGCTGTTATCAAATTCTTGGACATCTAGACATTTCGACTTTATTGGCCAATGTACCTGTATAGTTGATGTTTGATAAATAATTATTATTAAGTTAGGACATTTTGTCTTTTTACTCGCAATGGCTCTATTTCTTGTTGTGAATAAGAAAATAAACACAGAAAACATATTAAATATAAATAAACTTGTGCGAAAGAATATATAATAGAGTATAGAATATTTTACAATAGAAAATGTGACAATAATAGGCTAATGAGCAGACACTTTCATTGACGCCAAGTGTTTACTGCAATAACCATGTATTATATAGGAGCATTATATAGCATATGCAGCAGCAAAGAAGTCGTGAACGTAGCAGAGGAATGAGGGATAACCAGGGGTTCCAAGTAAGAGAAGGGAGAGGGGTGTCAAGATTCCGACTCTTGTCATACAAAACGTAGATATATTAGCTACCAACATTACTCTGATTGTCTATGTCACTATTACCGACCATTTCAGGACATTCCCGAACCGTAGGTAGTGAAAAGATACTCGTAGGTAGATTCTACCGGAAGCTTGCTTTTGTTTAAGTAAAATGTTTAGTAAAGAGTAGACACTTTTACGTAGGTACCTTAGTTTTTTCTGTAATTCTTAACATTAATTTTAATATTGGAAAGCAATTTTTGAGATAATTTGATTTTTAACTTGAATTTGGTTTTGATGTTTAAGCAAATACGTTAATATTAAATGTACCTTACTGTTTTTCGCGTATACGTATAAAATAATTCACGACTTATATTTGTTTGTTGAAATAAAGAATCTTAAATCAAGAGTCAATGTCACATTAAGCGGCTTTATACAAGGCAAATGTATGCTTTTCGAGGTTAAATCGCTAAGCGTTACCCTGTCAAGCATGAGCAACGACCGGAGGTGGCCGGGAGGTAGGGGGTGTATTGTAAACACAATTACCCTCCCGGGGGGCAACAAATGGCGCCTAAACGACCCATTCGTTTGTGATTTGTTAGCAATATGCTTGAGCTGTAGGTCTTCTTAGGTGATGTTTACTCTTAATTAAACGGATTAATGGGTATAAGTTATTTATTTGTAACTTCGGTTATGTGCATTTACGATGTGCGGTATTAGTTTCGATATTTTTGTCTCACGAGCATGTAATATTTTCTATTTTAAATTCAGATATTACACAATGTAAAAATATCAATAAATACATTGATACTTGTTGTTGTAACATGTGTAATATGTGACAAAAAATGGTTATTACAATTGTGTCCAATTTACAATATGTTTTTAATATGTTTGATGATATATGATGTGCCGGAGGTGCTCTAAAGACAAATACATATGTACAGTAAAATAAGAGGAAGTGTGAAAAAGTCGGAAATAAAGAAGGGAAGACTTCACTCTGCATAGTTGGCTTTAACAATAGTCTGCAACTTTTATTCATAGTAAAAAAATTTAATCCGCTCCTATACTTACACAAAATTACAATATTCGATATAGGTATGTATTCATCGTTGCATCGATATATTTCATCAATTATTTGGCGACTCTCATCGGCTTATAAACGTTTTTTGTTTACAAGTCAAAGATCAAACTCGCGATGGATTACAAAGTGCCTATGCAGTTATTCCAATCGAAATTGATCACGGAAGACTTGTAACTCGTTAATCCCATCGAACGAGGCGCCGCGCGGGGGCGGGCCGAGCGATCTCGCTCGTATAAACAACTCAACTACAACATTTAATTATCGCTCTTTATTAAACCAGACGCCCTACCATCGCCATACACACCTACAGAGCGGATAACAACTGATACAAATCATAAGGATGAAACATTGTTCGGATGAGAGGCGCTAACACCTACTATAGCTGAGAATTTTGAGAGCCCATTGTTGCTATTGTTTTTTCTATTTGGAAGGCTTATAACGAGACTGGATCAAACACGATTTGTAATAGATGAATTTGATTATCAAATGATTATGAAACCTCTCAGCCGATATGTAGCTATTGTTGTCAGTGACATTCTCATTTTAAGAAGTCGCTAATCATTATATGTTGTTGCTTGTCTTATAAATATTTGATCACGAACAGTTTTCAACTTAAAGGTTAGAGAAAAAAATATGAAATAAGTCTGTATATTTTTAGTGCAGCTGAAACTTTAGCTGCAAAAGCATCGCATTGTAATTATGGAAAATCTTAAATCGAGATATCATTGCCTGGAGGTGATAGAAAGTTTAGGTCATAAAATGTGTGTAGTACGTTCTAAAGAGCTGAAATCTTGTAAGGATATCTTAACAAACCACGTGAACCGAATGGTCGGACGAGGTGCGCAAAGCAGAGCAAGCGCCGGCGGCGGCGCAGGCTCGGCCGGCGCGGGCGCATATCGCCCCCACGCCCCGCGCCCGCGGCCGCACGACCACCACGCCTACACGGCGCGGACTATGAAAGTTGGGTTTTGTTAAAATCGATCACAAGGTTAATGTTGATATTTCAACTCTTTGACCTATGGTGTGAAAAGGTTACTTTGAGAATTCATTTAGTTACTCTGTTTCTTTCTCTCTGCAACTTCCCTGGTCGCATGATCAATTTTGATTTGGTGTGTTCCATTTTAGAAGCATGCCGTTATGAAGACCCTTATTACCCTTGAAGTAAACAAAGGTTATCATAACATTTGGAGACATCTCCATGTGTCTCTTGCTCTTGGTAGTTACAACGGACATCTCGGACATCTGATAGTACTTAACTGTTGCCCTAAATGAGAAAATTAATCTCAGTCATCACAAATATTAGTCTTTTGATTATAGCATTGAACCAAACCTAGACAACAATGTTTAAATTGAAATTGTAACCGAATCATCCACATTACATACTCTTAAACTGACCTATAGTGAATCTACCTATTTCTCTGTTCCAATTAATATCTTAATGATTATAAATAGATTCTAGCACAATTCTAGAAAAAGAGATTCAGAACATCAGCAACAAAAAGAGTCAGCCTGCAATTTCGTCCTTTCATTAGTTTTTTTGTTCGTATTTATTACTGAAACACAGTGTCGTTTAGGCGCCATATGTGTATCAATAGTAATTTTATTACTCATATCATAATTGGACATGCACACAGCAAACTCAAAAACCAAACGAAAAAATTGTGAACGTGAATATCTTGAGGCGGTACCCATAACGAGATATATCATAATATTATCAAAATATTTTCACAAGAAATTATCAAAACGAGTAGATAAAATCTAAACTGATGCGACCACGCCTGAGGTGATTTTGAAATTGGTGAAATACTTTTCCGAGATACTTTAATTTGTAAAAACATAATAAGAAAGCATTTAAGTTGTCCAATTATATTAGGTCTGTCCATTTGAATTGTGATGTAATTGGTATAATGGTAATAAACTGCATTGATGGTGATCGTTACGCTTTTTACGAAGCGATGGACCGCATTCGACAGATTGTAGGAGCGTTTGGACATTTCTTTTTCGACATTTCATAGTTAAAGATCGTAAAGATATTTCAATTGGAACCGGGCGCCTATACGACTGGTCTCGTAAGATTTTGTCGTCGACTCTCGAAATAGAATATTGCAATATGATGTTTAAATTGAATTATAAGAAAAAAATCCTGTTAGCTTGTAATTGTAGGTATATTATTATTTTTTTAATTCTAATTGAATCTTCAAATGTTTATATTTACAAGAGATAGCCTGGATGTCTTTTTTCGACCATGCCAGTTTTTTAAGGGATAGCCTGTCATTACAAGCGTATTTTATTTTTTATTCTTTGACACACTGCCACGCTGGCATATACAAATGAATGTATTTTTAACCGACTTCAAAAAGGAGGAGGTTATCAGTTCGGCCGGTACTTTTTTTTATGTATGTACACCGATTACTCGGAGACGGCTGGGCCGATTTCGACAATTCTTTTTTTGACACAAATACTTATATGAAATAGTTAGTGTCGAATAAGAAGTATCAGTGTGATTAATAACTATATCTTATCGTATCTAATAAATATATTTAAGTATTACATCGTACGAAATAAACAAAAGATTTAGTAAGCATCTATAACAACTTAAGGGGCGACTCCTGACTCCGTCCCTGTTTCCACGCCCAATCCCTGCATCAGCGCGTGATATATTGTAGGCAATGCGATGCGCCATTATAATGAGATGTTATTTATTGAACGAGACTAATCATTTTGCACCTCCTTGCAGCTGAAAATATGTACTAGGTGTATAGGCAGTCGTTGTATCTGGCTACCAAATTCTTCTTCTTATACACGTTTCATGAATAATGTACTAAATGAGTCTTGAATTGTTTTTGTGTACGAATAACATAATATTGAATTTTCCATGAATTATATTAAGAGAATATTAAGAGAAACTATTGAAATATCGATCGATAAAAATTTAGTAAATTAAAATATTTGTAAAACTGAATTTCAAACCGAATCGACTTATCAATGAATCTTTGTGTCTTTCCATAAAAAGCAATTAGGCAATTCTTGGACATTCTTAGACATACAAAATTACTTAGGTACTTATTATTGAGTAAGGTGCGAAAATCGCTGAATTTAATTTAAAGGAATAAGATAAACAAAATGAAAACTAACTTTTTTCTTA
>DVXP01003380.1:0-11379 GCA_018235645.1 Junonia grisea
TTTGAAATTACAGTGATATAACTTACGTCATAATCGGCTCATAACTTCATGTTTTAAATTATTTTATATTACAGGTTAAAGATATTACTTTATTATTATTGCCAGGGTAATAAATAATAATATAAAGATATTGAAGTTTATACCCAGGCGTCCACTTTACGTATCATTCTGTCGCTATCAGAATATGATACATTACGGCAGGTAAAGGCAGCGTTTTAAAAAACAGACATTCATATTTTAACTCTATATTACAGGTAGGTTTTTAGATATTTGATTATTATCGTTCGGATCATCATAAAAATGTACACGCCCTTTAGTTTAAATTTCAATATTAAAAAGCGTTCTTTGATTTTTGTAAGTGCGATACACATTCAAATTAACAAGAAAATTACAAAATTCAAATAGTGACTATTATTATTAAATATTTTTTATTTTACATTATATTTTTACGAAATGTATCCATCGTATTTATATATGTATATATTCGGTCCTCTACCATACGGATATTATACTCGTAGTAAGTTTAATTTATTTTTTCTTCCGGGATGACGCAAAACTACGATTGCAATTAACATGGCACTGTAACATAATGATAGCTTATTATTTCAGATTGCTTCAAGCTACATCTAACGTTTATATGTTGTATATTTTATGAGATATAGTTAATTACGTCAACGCAATCATAGAGAAAATTGCCGGTCCCGACACTTACGCGCTGATTAATAGGAAAATGAAATAAAACAGAATACCTAAGATTAATAAAAAATCCTCCATTTTTTCTTAAGTTCAAGATATAGATCTTCAAAAACCCTAAGAGAGATTTTTTTATATTGTTAATGAGACTATTTTGAATACGTAATTCAGGTGTTGTACGAGTTATTGATTTCAAGACACGCCGATAAATTATTATGGCCAGTCGAAATAGAGAAATTCATAATAAGTAGTTGTTGTGTATTATTATTCTCTTCTAAACAATCTTTAAACAGTATATTGTACATTCAATATACCTTATATTTAATGTGAACATTAAAGTATACCTTGTTATAAAAACTATTGTGACACTATTAAAATTCGTATAAATATACTTCAAACTTAAACGTAGTGCGAGACGCCCTCTGTCTAAGTAGCGTGACGACCTTTACAAGGTGACTGGCAAGTACTGGACCCTCGGAACTGGGGACTATGTTTAATGGCGTGAGTCAAGCCTACATCTAATAGGAATAATATGAGCAGATATCTAAGTAAAATAAAAAAGGTATTTATAGAAAATGTCGATTTAAGCGAAAACATCCCGTACAGTGCGCGTGCACTAGTATTAACGTATTGAGCATGTCGGTGACGTGAACTCATAACATTGTGTCCACCAAAAAGTGCCCAATAACACTAAAGTAAATTTTACTTCAAAAATCAAAGGTTGATGTCAGATATGTTAAGGGTTCCTGCACATTTTAAGGTTTACTGTTATATCTATTTTATTTATCGCAAAACAACAAACTTAAGAAGAAACCTGTAGAAATTTATTAATTAGAGTATCTAAAGATTAAAAACTAATAACTGATTTTGATATCGAATTGGCGCATATGTTGTATTGGTGTGGTTTGGTCTAAACTGAATTTGTTTTGTTTTTTATTTCAGAAACCTAAACATGAAATCCAAGGGATTTAAATAGGACTCGTTGAATGTTACTATTAATTAGTTTTGCGACTGTACCAAAATATATCAAAAAATATTATAATTGGACTAATTTCATCAAACAAATGTGCATTACAACCGTACAAGTCAAAATGAGTCGCCGCTTAAGCGACATGAATGAATATTGCTCTGTACGACCATTACATATTCTATTACTCAATTACAAGTACTAGACAACGACCATTAGTGTAAAAAAACCAACTCTGATTACAAAGAGATTGTGTAATATATTCAATTTAGTCTGTGGGAGTTATTTTAGAGATCTCGGAACTGTTTATTTAAACTGTGAATATAGTATACTCAAATTAGATATAAATGTAGATTCATGAGAACCTAGATATGGCACTTGTTTGATTTATTACTGTTGTTCTTTATCTAAAAACCATAGCCTCCCATCTTATAGCCTTACTCATTAGACGGTCTATGTAACCCAAAAATATTTTTACGAACCAATACGGACAAGAAAAAAATCTTTAGTACAACTCATGATCTCATTAGTCTATTCCCATTTCCATAGATCGTTTATAAAATTTCCACAGCAATATAAATATTATAATAATGTTTCATGAAACTGCGTACAAGCAAACTCTTCTATTTTATATATAGGTATTATATTATATTAACTAAAGGGCAACAACACAGGGACAATCTACAGCGTTTACACATACGTGAGTGGTGTTAGGAAGTGAATTAGAATATCTTAAAATAAATAAACGAAAAATATAATAAAAACAAGAGTGTATTAATTAATTACATCGCATAAACAACAATAAGTGTATAATGTACGGGACCAATCATGTCAAAGTTCCAGGTATTCGCGAATTTCTTGTCGTGGTCATCAGTCATATAAATGGAAGTGTCGGCTACCGTAATGTAAGAAAACCTACCGGATGTTACAGCAGTAGTGAAATAATGGTTTGACACCGAATCGTGTATTTCATTTGTTATCTGTGCTCATTACTTTTATTGAACACGATTATTTGAGGAATAAGTTACCTTGTTTCATTTACTTTTATTGCTATGAAGTTAGTTATAGCATTAAAATAAAAATTCAATTTATTTTCTAAATGGATAGTCACTTATAGACCATATTGAATGCACAGTCATATGTCATAGAATGAAAGAAATGAATTGGCCAAATAGGTAAATCAAAGTTACACAAAATAACTCAAACCATTCTATTTGAAAACCTTCACTTCAATCATTTAAGAATAAGATAACATACACAATAAAGAAAAACAAATTCAAAAATACATCTCAAAATTCTTTCCTTCTTTCAGTAGGGATGATCGTAATAATGTATCGCAAAACTATACATAGTTTATTCATTGGCACTTCCCCAACGTTTTCCATCAGATTGACAGGCCGCAGGTATTGGGTTGCTCTTGACAGCTGTCAGTTGGCGAGGCAATAAGCAGCTTGGAAACCAAGACTATGAAACTCTTAAGGAGCGTGGGGGATTAGCCACAGGCAACGTCTACTCACCCCTTAGAATGTGCAGTAAATGGTTGTTAATGGTAACTTTACTATGAAGTATTTGTTTACTATAAGAGGAAATAGACATGACATCTAAGCATGAAAGCATGAATTTTAATGATGAAAGGCTCAGCAATCCTATAGGAGCAGTAGGTATGACATATTAATTTTACCTAACTTTGTCGCTCAACATAAAAATTAACATAACACATCCCACTGCTGGGCATAGGCCCCTTTTCCTATTAGGGAGAAGGTATGGAGCTTAATCCACCACCCTGCTCCACTGCAGATTGGTTATATACATGTGTCAGAATTTCTTCCGGCACATGCAGGTTTCCTCACGATGTTTTCCTTCACCGCCGAGCTTGAGATGAATTTAAACACAAATTTAGCACTTGAAAATCCAGCGGTGCTAGCCAGGGTTTGAACCCGTGACCTTTGGTTAAGATCCACGTGTTCGCACCACTAGGCCATCTCGGCTCTAAAAATTAACATACATATGGATAATCTAACTTTAATCATGAGGAAATAAATTAGTATCTATTTAATACCGTCTAACTTAAGCTAATCTTATAACCATTTCTCGATGTTATACCCAATAAATATGCCATAGTTATCTAAATAAATAAATATGTAACGAAAATGAGCACAGTAAATGAATTTCAAATTTAATTTATCCGTGTTTTGCATATATGAAACAAGATTATAAATTTTACTCAAAGTTAAATATCTCGATGTTAATACATAATTTATTAACACCACTTACAGGGCAATGAATTGTAATAACGACCATTACTTGTATTAATCTCCGCTTACCTACCGCATTTAGCAAAATCTCTCTCCATAAAGAGATAAATCCGGAGTACCGGTGAACAAGAAAGCAAACGAACCACCATAATACAAGGCTTTGAATAATCGAAAATTAACAACTCCAAGACATATTGTTAAAACATTAACACACAAATGCAACAAACGTTACACAAGCGAATTTCGACGATAAAACATACCTGCAAGAGTCAGATATTCCATAAGTAATATTTCAATAAGCTGTACTTTTACTAGTCTGTCGCCTGCTATTCAATTACCAATACAAACAGCACAGCCTCGTAATAACAGCTTAGAACGTAATGACACATTGGATCAGCTCATGCTGTATCCTCATGACCTCATGTCAGGCATACTTCTGACGAATGATCGAATCTAGTTCACGACAGCATTTACATTGCATCATTTGTATGTGATAATGAAATGAGAGATAAAAGTAAAACGTAATGGATTGTTTGTGTTTCGATCTCGCCGGCGAAAGCTATTTATTTGAAAGGGTCGCTGCAAAGTTGGTTGAAGCAGAGCCGAGCGGAACTAATGATGTATTTCGATACAATGCGTCGTTATTGCTTTCCGAGCGACGTAATCTAGCCATTTGACTGGATGCTAGATTTAATTAGATTTGCAATTTAATATGATCGTTTTTGAATAATAAATTCAGATGGTTTGTTGCGGATTCATCTCTTGGTTATAAAATTTAAAAAGCTGCCATTAATTTTGACGTTTATCGTGATTGGATAACAATAAATGTATTAAGCTTCCGTAACTTTACTTATTACGTACTGTATTAATAGAAGATTTAGTGCTTAACTCAGATTTTGAAATAGGATAGGCAGTTTAAATTATAATTTAATTATCAATCATGTTCATCAACAAAAAATTAAAACTTTACAAAAAATTCCAACTAAACGTTGCTTGCATAATTATTCTAGATTATACAAAATAATTATATCACATTATAAAATTATAAACCAAAACAAAATGTTTATTCAACTTAGCATTAACATACCAACGAGTTAACGACCACAGACAAAGTCTCTTTTATTGACGTTATTATAACGTCTAAAACAGATAAATCGGGTAAATGCACCTAATTCCGCTGTATTTCGAAAAGGAGTACCTAATTCCAAAGCATTCGAAAAAGACGGCTTAGTCGATAAGTTCATAATTTTTTTTATTCTACAAAGGTTGTATTTATTTATTAAAATTTCTAAGAAAAAAAATATTGGGAATTTAGTGATTGAACCGTTTTTTCAAATAAGGAATTAGGAACCATTTTTAACCGACTTCAAAAAGGAGGAGGTTATCAATTCGGTCGGTATTTTTTTTTATGTATGTACACCGATTACTCAGAGACGGCTGGGCCGATATTCAAAATAAAAAGATAATGTTTAGCTTTTCTGTTTACTTTTGAAGTCGGTTTAATTTTTTGTGAATAAGTTATTATTTAATTAGGAACCTTAAATATTTATAAAAATAAATAAATAAAATCCCACACTCACGACCTTGATATTGAAAACGCGTCAAGTGAGAAATGAAAGTGAAACAGATTTGTTTTCTCTTTTAACGGTTACGACCACTGATGACTTAACTAATTCTAGCCCAACACCGGACGAAACTTAACTCTATTCAGAATTCATTCAAATAGATATTGTATAAAAAAATTGTTCTCTACCACTGCCTTTTCATTCCTGTGTCGTTTGTATTACAGTTGATAACAAAAATACTAGAATGAAAAAATCAAATGAAAACAATTATATAATATTTATTTGATGTCTATTAATTGAAACTGTTTATGTAATGCTGTGTTTGTGCTTCTACCGTTACAGTTATATTTACCTTATACTGTCGGTATTAACTATTGTGCAGCCTTTACCAATAAAAGAAAATATTTTGTAGTTTATATTTATTGTATCAATAGCTTCGATTAATACCAAAAACCAATTAAAATTAAGATATAAGAACAAAACATTTCGAAATAAAAATATTTAGGTATCGTATAAAAGCAATGTGTAATGTTCTTAAAAGCCACAGCTGATTAAAGTGCAACGAAACATACAAGATTAGCAACACTAATCCTTATACCAACGTAATAAGGAAATTAATTTTAATACTAGATAGAACCGATAGCCATATCGTTTCGTCTAACATCAAGATCAACTGCCCACAAGACTCAGTGAAAACAATGAGTATTGTATTGGTTTCAATGAACGACCTTGCTCATGTCTTTACAACATTATTGGGTCAATTTTTGAAATTACGTGACGTAACCGCACTGTAATTAGCCGGTTTCACAATTGACAGAGAGATACGTCACATAATATGAATAATGATGAAAATGTGCCCTACATTTTCTATATATGTGTATTAATTAATGTAAGTATAACTGAGACGTGTCAGTGTATTTTTAATTAATTATTGTAGGCATATTGTTATCAATTATCGTTTTGATCAAAAGTGGGCATAAGGTAAAAACACCTATTTCCGAGGTATTAAAAGTAAATTCAAACGGTTTTTTTTTTATTTTAAAAACATTAATAAGTAAATAGGTAAATTCTAAGCCGTATTTTCGAAGAACAGTTTAAGAAATACATCGAGTATTCCGAATAGCATCGCGGAATTAGCGCTTTGTATGTGCATAGAATTATAGTATAATTTAAGAATATTGGCAAATTATATTTAAAGCCGATTGTGGCTATCGATTGCAAACATATGAATTTTTATAAATATTTTTTTCTACATTTAGATATTTGACCTTTTAGATAATTCAACCGTTTGTCAGAAATCCCCTTTTTGCGTCCCGGTCGTTGTCACAATTACTTACTAAAGATTAAAAGATGAATTTCTTTAGTCTAAAGGATTAAGCAAAGTCGCGTAAATAATGAATACATTATTTGCGGTAAACTGTTACATATAAACAAACTACGTCTCTAAAACCGGGTTTAAATTATCTGACACAAATATATTTCCTTATTATTTTTTATTATAATTTATGCACACATTATTTAATATTTATACGGTTTCATACAAAAACACAACTTAATATTAAGGTCAACATAAACTTTAAAAGTGAGTCATAGCAGCTGTTCTATGAAAAAATCAACGTCGCTTACGCTTAGAAGACGCTATCTTTAATCTCTTATCAAATAAAAAGTGTACGTTGTTCGTGTCACGTATGCTAGGAATATATTTAGCGTAATGTTTTAAAATTATTCTAGTACATTTCCTGTTCCTTAAAGATAATTTTAGACTTAGGGGGTCGCAATTTTCTGTCTGTGGCTCAGGCGCGTCGCGTCAGCTTGTGCTTGTGTCAGTCACGTAGGAACCTCAAATTTTACCTCAAAGGTTGTGTAGCTAACGAACCGTTTACAATAATAATTATGCCTTCCACGACCTTATTCTCAAGTAACGCGGTCAGGAAAGTGCTAATTGCGTTACCGTCCGAAACCCACATAATTGGACCCACAGACTGCAATGAAACAATGGAAATGCATTCACAATCGGCGGCATCACAGATAATTAAAAAGAAAATTAAGGCCATAATAATTTCACCCTGAGCCCGATTCCGAGTGAGAATCGGTTATCGATTTACAACCCTAAAGGTCGAGTGATTGTAATTACTAATCATCACGATTAGACTAGGCTGCGCTGTAGATATTGTTTTGACGGCCTTGAGTCGATTAACTCGGGTAAAACAGATGGTGATATTAATTGCAATATTTAATAATGACAAATCGATATACGATTAAAGGGGATTACCTACATTGATTTTAATCGTGAGCCTTGATTTTGCCTAGGCAAAACTAAAAAAAAAAAATTAGGAATTGCATTTTATGCAATTAAGGCATACAAAATCATTTCGTAAACACATAATCTTAATATTATATTCATATGTATGTATGTATGTATGTATGTATGTATGTTGTATGTAGAATGCTTAGCTTAATTAAAAACAAAACTAATTGATGCACAAGGCAGATTCGCATGTATGATAATTATGCAATGTGACATTTTGTTACTTACCGTGTTTAAGCTATCAAAAATAATCTATTTAAACTTGTTAATAACACTTTTAAATATCAGCTAAGTTCACAGGAATCTTTAATTTAAAATCTTAATTAGGCGTGACAGACAGACACTTCTCTTTAAAAACACAAAAGGCTAGCACTAAGGAGTTAATTTCGCAGTCTTTAATGACTATTTGATTTTTGCACACTCAATTATTTATTGCAAAATTTAAAGTGGGCGAAACTGTCAAGTTTTACTCGTAATTTATCTTCCAAGTTAACAAACGGTTTCACCAAAACAACAAGATTCGGTTAGGCTGTGTAGCGAAAGATGGAAGTATGTAGTACAAAAAAGTTTTCATGGTAAGGTGGCCATGGGAATCAGTGCCCTATTGAGTACAAACATGTGTGGCCTTTACCGATTCGAGATACACTTGAATAGCTTATTATATTTGAATAAACATTGATATATTATTTTTCAATGTCCATCAAGGTTTGTTTGTTTAACTGCTTGTGAATTATTAAATTTTGACTGATGATTGGACAAGGTGATGTAACTCGATATTTATAAGCCTATAACCTTCTTCAATAAATGAGGTAGTAAAATCAGTCAAGTAAACCTTTGATTAACGCAATTAAACAAACAAATTATTATCTTTTTTATGCTAAGTAATATTTTTTTATTTATCTGGCCATCAGCTTTATCAGTTCGGTATTTCTATTTTTTACAAATTCAATAAACTTAATTTCATCGAAAATTATGTATTTAAATAGTATCTATAAAAAACCTAGATCAAATTAAAATTAAAATATAAAGCTTCCAATCTCATTAAGGAAATAAAGACGCTTGGCCATGTACCCAAGAATATTATTATTTCCTACATCAACCTTTGAGGCTTAACAATCTTAGTCTGGTTAGGCCTCTCTAAACCTATTTCCGGCTTTCTGTTCCTAACCACATTACACCACTAATTCTATCATCTTGTTGAACAACATTGATCTAATTATTTATTAATACATGCTTCAGAATTACTCTAGATAAGTCAACATGTTATAGGTTAAACATTATGACTGGACTTATGATTAACATACCATACTAAATTGCGTATGTGGTAGTAGAATATAGACTCGTTTTCAATGTTTAAGCTGTTTCAATATTATGAATTATTTCAAACTATTGGGGCTTAAAACTTATTATTCACATAATTTGCTAATGTAGCATAAATAACTTTAAAAATGTCTTTTCACAATGTACATTTGTTAATTCTGATTAACTTGTATTTATATACAAATAAGTTTATTATATAAATAAATGTATGTAACCTAATTAATAAGTACAGATAATAATAAAACTCACATGGTTATTCACAGTTTAGGTACTTACTAATACACTACGGTTATCTTTTAAAGGCTTATTATTGCAATATATTACTTGCTAGGCATTTTAAACATTATTAATTAACAAGCTATTTGCGTAGGTAGCACCAGTAGGTACATATGCTCAATTATCCAAACGTTTACACATTCGTCTTCACTGTCAAGAATTCGAATCTATTGAATCACTTTGGTATTTATAAATCGTTTTGATCGATGGAGGTTAGATCAGACGGTAATGAAATGTGAATTTCTATTTAATTGGTGAAAGTGCTAACTTTGTTACCCTTCTGTTATTATAAAATATTGTTTTGTAAGCGCGTGTTTATATAACAATCTATTTCTCGAAAATATACTGAACTAGTGTCCACAGCTATGCTCGCGTATTTTATTACATACTTAAAATTTTTAAACATTTTGGATCTCTGTTGCAGAAGAAATATTCAACTCCAAAGAAGTCTCTAGATTTTACACATCCAAGATTATTAAAATACTAATATTTGAAAACAGTAAGAGCTCTAGAATATTACAAAATTATCAAGTAGCATCTTGCAAAAAAATAGCTACCATCTCACATGTTTTAAGTATCCAAGTGACAAAAGATACATATGAGCAACTAGTTTCTTAACTTACCCGCAACCATAAAATTCAAAAGGTCTTATGTCATTACACGAAACATTTATTGCCAAATATTTAGCATTTAATTACGCAAGAGCTTCTTCAAATTAGCAAGATCATCGAGATATTCACGGCCAAATTGAGGCGTTGGTTAGTCATCTATAGTGATGTAAACACGGTGAAGGCATCGATATTATGTTCTATCTACTATAAGTTCAAAGTACATGAATAAATAATAAATTATTACTTTTATATTCTTGCTCCACCTGCGTTAGTGTTATCACCTGTATGAAAAAACACCCAGCCATTCATAACTAATATTATAACCATTAACCATAACCGTAGCCATTTCTAACTAATATTATGTATGCGAATGTGAGTTTATTTGTGTCCAGTTCGTGATCCCTTACAAACATATTTGAGGACAGTATCAAAGGACGTAGAACAGGTCCTTAAAGAAGAAAATAATAATTCCCAGATAAAGAATAATAATTATTAGATGGTCATCAAGCATATCATAATCTACACTAGTCCAAGCAACTGTTAAAAGGAACGTGTTCACCTTTGGTACCACCACCAGTAATTGCTGCGTTTTACGTCTTTAATAATACCACATCTTAAAAAAATGTATTAAAATATTAGCACCATAAGCGTCTTAATTAACACGTCAATTAACCCATTACGGCGCAGGAGAATGATTATTAGAATGAGAAATATTTTAAATGAACATTTACTTACATAGCATAGCATGTATCTAACACCCATTAATAAGCTCTATTTTGTTTCCTATCTTTCGAGTTATTTTTCCATTATGCCTATTTTAAGGCAACATATTTGTGGCTATTTTGCTACTGCGATTATCCACAGACGGTGTTTACCATATTTTTATTGAAAATACTCTTCTGTATCAAATTCGTTGGTATTTAAACGAAATATAAATAAAAGTGACAATAAGTCAAATTAATCGTTAGATCCAGTGAAGGTGAAACTACCAATGTTACGGTTTGATACACTTTTATAGAATACCATTTAGTTCTCGTCTATGACTTTTTCTACGAAGATGTTAAACATAATTTATCTTTTTACAAAAGGCACCGACTTTTAAAATGAAAAATATAAAATTTTGTTTTCGAAAAAGAGTCATTCTTTACGGTGGGAGAGCCATGCATTTGCACGAATGGGCCGGCTTGACCGGAATAATACCACGGCCTCACAGAAAACCGGCGTAAAATGACGCTTGCATCGTGTTTCGCCACGTGAGTGAGGGTACCGGAGGCCCAAGTCCCCACCCCGTCCCCATTAGTTCCCACTCCATTCCCCCTCCATACCCCCTAAAAGGCCGGCAACGCATTTTGAAGCTCCTTTGGTGTTGCAAATGTCCATGGGC
>DVXP01003381.1:0-11379 GCA_018235645.1 Junonia grisea
AATGCTGGATCCAGCATGTCTAAAAACGCGCTGGATCCAGCTGGATTGCTGTATGCTGGATCCAGCAATTGCAGTCCCTAAATAGGAGAAATGTGTTTGAACACACTTAACGTGGTTACGTACAAAAGATCTCATAATGATTTATCCAGAAAATTCTAAACAGTGTGAATGTACATTTTTATATAATAAAATGAAAGTCTCTTATATAACAATGCATATAATAATAGCGTATACGACGTTACTTTCATTATTCCATATTATATTACACATTTCTCGTTTCAAACTACCTAACTGTCGACTAATGAAGTTTTGTATGAGGTTGTAAAAATTTAATATGGGAAAACTTTCGCACATTTACTTTAAATTTTGCCCATAACCGTTCTTATTCATATACCTAAAACTGCTTATGAAACTTTACGTTTTTGCGTGTAATTATTTTGTTTTACGTTTCTTTTTTGTGGTTTCAAATATAATGGTTGTTGTGATAAAGTATACCTGTCCTTTCTTTAGTAAGTAAATTTTTACGAACAAATTTTTTCTATATAAAAATATTACATAAGTTTAACATTAAGACATTAATATTTTACTCGCAACACTCGACATGTACATAATTATATAGCATAAAATAATTTACATACTTTGTATCAAAAAGTTGTTATAAAATTGAGTTTGTATGAACAAATATTACAATAGTATTGTAATATTGGAGTTATCAGTGAAATGGGGTCAAGTATAGTCCAGCATCAACTTTCACTGCGACCAATCTTTAACACAGATGTAGGTATTCTGATCCTATATAAGTATAGAGCACTTTCCTCCTTAACCAAAGTCAACAGATAACTGTTATTTGTAGACCGAATGAAGCAATATCCCATCAATAGGAAAGCGAAAAGATGATTTAAAAGACCAACTTACAATTATTAGTTCCTATTTAGATAGCATATATATTGTGTTGTAGACTAAAATACAATAATTAAAATAAATGTAGTTATTATGGACAAGGCATGCTTTCCTGTACCATTTGTCCTAATTAATTGTTAATCGACTTCAAAAAGGAGGAAGTTTCAATTTTTTGTATTCTAATTTATTTAGAGGCTTTTATCCAACACGGATATGTCAGCCTCATCGTAACCTAACCTAAAATTAAATACAAAGCTACATACTTGTTCAAAGTGGAATTATTGATGTAATACCATATTAACTAAAAATCTTGCTGCAATAGATGTCGGATTTGCTATCTCAAAAAAGTCTCCCAAATTCATTTTATTTACATTAAACTTTACCATCAATATATTCCTCATTCTTTCATATTTAGCACATGAGGAAGTTTCAATTTGACGCGTATTTTTATGACTTTGTTTCTTTAAAAGTCGGTTTCTATTATTTTGCTGGTCCTGCGAATTTTTTATCAAAATCAGTGCAGTAGTTCAAAAATAAAAATAACATAAACTATACCTACCCCATTCAAGTAAACATAACTACTATACTTATTTTGCGCGACGTAGCCGTTTGCTCCTTTTTCTTACTGAAAGCCTATAACTTTAAGAACAGAAGCATTTTAAGTACCTAATTTTAATCAAGTGGAATGGGACTATAAGGGAATATAAAGCAAGTTTCGCGATTAACGAGAACATGTTGGAAGGAGTAGTGGTTAAGATTTATGCGAAATACATATCAAGATAAAGACTTCAATGAGATCTAAGGATGGTCAAATTAAATTTCCTTTGAAATAATAAGATAAACAACGTATTTACAGTATTTTTAAAAATTACAATTTCTATTACTTATATTGAAATATGTAATCATTATTAAGATAAAGAAGAAAAAAAGTCCTAAAAGCTTTTTATATTTTCCATTACCATTTAGAATTATTACTAGGATTGAGTAAAACGTAAGTATAAATATTACCCATATAACGTAGGTATAAATATGGGTAATATTACCCATATGAACGTAGGTATAAATATGTTTATACGTAGGTATTTATACCTACGTTTTACTCAATCCTAGTCCTTATACATAGCTACAGTTTCAAATTAAACCACCCTTCGCCAATATCGGGATCGTCCTTAGCGACAGTTTTATTGCACTCGATATACGGAGGAACAAATAAACGGAGCAATTACTCCCTAACAACTTCCTTTTAATAGAAAACCCGCCGGATAAACTTAAACACGACCGTCGAGAGTTATTGGTTCTCCTAATACTTTTATCCTAATGTACACGGGAAACAATACGAAATACTTTTGTTTTTATAAAATGTTTAAAAGCTTTCGTTAAAGGGGAGGGCGCAAAAATAAAATGCATTTATCTGTTTGATAGTGTCCTATTTTTCTTCGCTCTCGAAGTTTTATAATTTTTTTTTACTATTCATAGTTTTTAATTACAATTATTGAGAATCAAGAGACAAATTTATTTTATTAATTACACTTATTTAGTTAATTACATATCGTATATTTTCTTCTTTCTTCATTCACCCAACTTTCAACTGTCGGTTAATGACGTAATTAACGTTATAGTCCTATTCAAGTACATATATGAAAACATTAATATAGCATACAGAATTCGATGAGGATTAATTTTTTACTTAAGTAAAACTGTTATATAATATAAAAATAAATCACTATCTTTTTACGTCATTAAAATGGTACATGAAATGACAAAAAAAAATGCTGATTATGAAAACTACCGCTAGCTTTACAATTTTAACTAATTAAATTAAAGTACACGATAATGTCACTATTTCTCGCTTAATTAATCGTATTACAAGTTAATTAGGTTAATACGTTAGAACAGGTGCTTAATTTTTTATCTAAGGCGACACAGGTAAAAGGCCATCTTATTAACAATTTATAACTTGCTAGGGGCTTTAGGCAGCTTATAGGTATAATGTCCAATTTTGTCATTGTAAAATATCTTAATCTGCAAACGCATAAAATCAATGTCGAACCGGGAGAGAAAAGTTAGTTCTAAGTTGTAAAATTAACAAATAACTATGTATGTATATGTATATAATAGGGTTGCCTACTGTCCTGGTTTTCCAGGACATCCCCTAGTTTTCAAAGTGCCCGAATCTGCGTTTTTTAAGGAGTGTCCTGAAAAGTACCTTACGATAAAAATAAGCCCCCGTTACGCTATTGTGTCCGAATTTTTATCTCGAATGTCCTGAGTTTTCAACTTTGTGCCTAGTATTTTTTAAAGATGGTAACCATCACATCACATCAACATCAAGGAAATATAAATACATTATAACATACCAGGATCGACGTATTTCAGCACGAACTGCACATCTGGACCCAGGGCTGACGCCAACTCCAGCGGTAACTCGCTATCTCGGAGAACGTGCACTGAAATAAAGAAACAAAGTTACACACTGAAATATTAAACTTGAAACTTAACTTTTAAGAAAATCTTAACATTATTATGAAGGTCCGACTGAAAATTGCAGTAATAAACCTAAACAAAAATTAATGCATATCTATATGAGTATGTCTATGCATATATCTAATTATGTACAAGTAATTGTTGTAGACCAAAAAATGTTAATTAGACTTCTCTTCTTCTCAAAAAATATTTTATACAAAATTTAACAATTTTTTTCATAAATATAGTTAATTACACAATATGCGTGCCTGCATATTTGACAAAAAATGTTAATTACAACATACTCAATGGACTAAAAATACCTACTAAGTCGATTCTTTTTAATTATTTTACTGGAATAGCAATTACATAGATACTAAAGAAAAGAAGCCATTGCACGAGAATCACAAATACGACCGACCTCTCACAAAATGTCAACGGAAAAGATTACATTTAATTTACAAAAGATGTCGCCAAAAAATCTTATTTCCGTCAAAAGAGACGTACACTCATCAGTGCGGCGAAACGATGACCTACATACTGTACATATAAACCGCTGAAACATTTTGTAGGCTCATAAAAAATATAAAAACGCTAAAATGTTACATATTTAGCTCTTAAAAAAAGTCATTTCCTCGTAATATTTTTACCTGTATTGACATAGAATTCACGTGCTCGTTTTCAGTATTTTTTGAATGCTAAAAAGTTAGTATTTACATTGACAGAATTTTTATTTAATTCTATGCCTGGGTTCTCCCACCGTTCCTTAGTGTATGCAAAAAGCCATGGGCCCTAGTTGTTATCGCAAACACCTGATAATGATCGTTAATCTTAGTAGAGAAATTATTCTTGTCTAAATGGTTGATTGTTTGCCCTCAAGGGTTACGATGTTTAAATGGTAACCGCTTTGTCTAAAAATTAACTGATAATAATATAATCTATCAAATCTGAGTAACAAACCTAGCGAAAATAATAACCTAGCAAAGGCTAATAAAAATAGAAAGAAATTTTTCCTATCTAATTTTTAAAAATGTTTTATTAACAAATTCGTTAAAAATAATTTTATATCGTTATTTTAGTAAGTTTTATTAAGAAAATTAGTCGAATGTCTAAGATAATAATATACCTTATCAAAATTCTAATAAAATATTAAGGTCACGAAGCTTTGCGTAACGGGAACATTCAGAAGGATAGCCTAGTCTGAATGCAAAGTAAAAGAAATACGCCAGCATTCGTCTAAAACAGGCTCATTATGACAAAGAATATCCTTGACTTTTCATAAATAATCTTCCCATTGTTTGATTTAAAGAGATTCAAACCAACCTCAGAACAGACACGCCAAGAAAATGGCTTATGCATAGATTAAATTTGTAAATGGGATGGGAAAACGTTGGTCAAAACCAAACCCTAGCTGGCAGCTAAGTAGACTGAGAGAGAGAGCTAAGTAGAGCTGGCAGTAAGACAAAGCACAAATTTAGCACTTAAAGTGCTAAATTTGTGCTTTGTCGTGAAATGTACATATATCGGGAGAAATTCTGATAAATATTTATAATAATAGGTATCTATATCCGAAATCTCGCAGTAGAGTGGAAATGGTATGTGTTGCGTCTATTTTATATTGTATATACTATCTTTATTTTATATTTTTGTGTACCTAGCTTAAGTTCTTACCTTAACCTTAACCTAACCTAAACCTACGTTACGATAATAAATAAGAAAACCGTGGGAGAGCCATGCATTTGCACGAAAGGGCCGGCTCGACCGGAGTGATAACACGGCCTTACAGAAAACCGGCATAAAATGACGTTTGCGTCGTTCTTCGCCGCGTGAGTGAGGGTACCGGAGGCCCAATTCCCACCCCTTGCCCATTCATTCCCCATCCATTCCCCCTCCATACCCCCTAAAAGGTCGGCAACGCATTTTGTAGCTCCTTTGGTGTTGCGGTATACTCTCATTGAGCCATTTAATTTTATACCCATATTGTATGAATATATTGAAAAAACCCATATTGTATGAATAGATTTAAAATCACGTCACGGCAAGTGCCCTTAAATTGAGTTGTAAGATTCCACCCGAATATTCATACAGTGCAAGTTAAAAAAAAGCTTGTAATAATAATAAAAACTTAAAATGTTGATGTAAACTTACACTAAGGTGTATCTTAGGGTGATTACCCTACAGGTTACGTGTGACTATCACTACTGCGTTTTAGTAAAAAATCAGTTAGAGTTTCGATAATCTAAAACATAGCTCTCTATCCTTTGACTAATTTTGGAAACATTACCTAACGATGCCTGTAATTTAAATATGGCTACACTGTTAGTTAACATATGGACAAATATTGATAAAAAATTATTTAACCAACAATTTTCATGCCGTATACTAGGGGTAGGTACAGTAATTAAGTATCAAAATGTATTAACATTAATAAACGATAACGTTATAGTTTATAAAATCATCGCTAAATAAATATCCAATGAAAGCAAAAACTAATACATATTACACATTTCCGACACCAAATATATAGAGGAAATAAATATACATCACATTCGCAGGCTCTATTTACGCTCAATTTGATAACAGATACGTCACTGTAACGATTGAGCAATTCCGAGGGGTGGTGTAAACGGGAAATATATCGGCTAATATCATTTTATATGTGATTGTGCCAAGGGTGTATTGCAAAAACCTATTTATTTGATTGTTATTTGTTTAACAAATAAATCCGTGATTTTTTAAATAAGAGGGTAAAGCGTTTTAAGGTAAATTAAACAGTTTGGTTTGCTTTGTGTTTGTTTTCAGTTATTTTAATATAAAATTAAATTGTGAGCTGTTTTTGATTTCGAATCTGAATTAAGTTCTGAGGTTGAAGAAGCACTCTTGAATTCGGTTAGAAAATCTTATAAATGAACAGACGTAGGTATATAACATTCAATAAAAAAATAATAAATAAGAAAAAAAAACAAGTTATTTTAGCGCTTTTCATATATAATTAGATCATCTCTTATTTTGTTATAAAAATAAATGATAACTTAAACACCTACAAAAGAAACCTATGGAAGTCAAAATAATTGTCAAATATTATATCTCTACTGTTTACACCGTACTGTATGAAATCAATGTCATCTTACAAAATTAATTTAAAAACCTAAAACCCGACTACTTAAATGTATGAAATAAGAAATAGGTATAGGACATCAAACAACATCTCATTTGTCCAGTTATGATAACTACTTTCGAAGGTATGAGAGAACCGATGAACATACATATCCACATACATACATGCATACAGGTAAAAACCATAACCCTTTCCATCACCGTAGTCGGATAATTAAAAGTAAATAGCTACATGTCTGGTTTGTCATTTGTATTTTATTATTTTAATTTTATATTCTTCCTACGTCTTAAAATTTATTTGCTAGGCATTTTTTGAACAATAGGTAGGCAGCACCTTCAAACGACTTTAAAAATCTAATTGTAAAAAATTATTTTGTATTATTTTTAAAATTTTCTTGTTAACCGTTAATTAAAGTAATTATAGTTTCGTTAAGTTACAAAGTTTTACTTTGTCGTGACGGTAACATACCTTTTATTAGACGTTTTCTCTTTAGGCTACTTGGTAGTTTAATATAAAATAGAAATATAAACCATTATATAAGCATAACTACGGCTATAGGTAATATACAATATTGTAGCGACACCTAATGTTGCTAACTAAATTAAAAGTAGTTCATCAAGAAATTATTAAGCCATACATGGAGTGTACGTTCTCTGGTACGGAAATTATCCTAAGATATTTTTAATTTGTTATATTGAACACGTGTTGAGTCTCAATATTTGACAAGGCCCTGGGCTGGGCCCGTATTCTCTATGTCACGATACGTAACGTGGCAAAACGGATGACGTCATCTCGTGCCGCGTCAAACAATCTTAATATGGCACGTTACGTTTTCTTAAAACGGTATTTTCTAACCACACGTCTTAAACCGTAAGGAATAGCAAAGATAAAGGCATTCTTGACTTTTTGGTTATGGCACGATCCTTTTCAATTAACAATCTTTCAAAAAAGGTTACCGGTTTATTTTTTTATTAATTTCTTAATTACTTATTTGACAGCATGAAACGCGCCACGTAACATGACATTTCAATTTCATAATGCCATAGAGAATACGGTTTTGAGCCAATAACGTGTTTCAACATAGAAATACGTTTTGATTTGGCATACAGAATAAGGGCCCAGGTTTTAATCGGATGTTGGCGTTTCTATACACATCCACGATTTTTAATCGGCCGACAAATGATAATAGCTTTATATAAAATCTTCTGCCACTGGAACATCCGATTAAAATTCGGATCACACTGTCGACACACGACAAGTGGAAATAGGCTCTTAAAGGCTGTTGTGTACAACAGTTTTAAAACGTATTTCGCTCGGTAGTAAAATATGTTATGGCTGAAACAACTTTCTTTGTAATGTGCTATAAAGATTCAATCGTTGTTCTTTAACTTCTTTATCTTAGTTTCAAACTAAATTTAAAATCTGAGAGTTTTTATAATCAAACTTGTATTTTAATACATTTCCTTAATTAATTCGTTTAATAATAATTTAGTCAGATGGAACAACCTTTCATGATTGATACTAAAAATATAATATTTTTAATAATACCTATATCTTGATAATATAAGAATGTAAATTTATTTCAAACCTGAAGAAATTTCAGGTTTTGTGATAGACACAAATAAAAAACCAAAAACTCGGTTGTTTGACCTTTCCATATAGATTTTGAGGTTATTTGAAAAAAAGAGCAAATGCAAAAGTTTTAGGTCTTTTAATTATCTACAACTTTGCCATACAATATTTTTTCATAGGACACGTAGTTTAGCCGAAAAAAAAGATAAAACTTTTTTAGTCTTAAACCCTCTCACTTCTCACACTCAAATCGCCTGTAATTTATTTTTCCTTTCATATTTGTTATATTATCTACCATTTCGAACGGGTTTCATTCTATTTTCTTTCTACTATAATTTTCTCACTCTTTTAGTCATTTTTAAAGGGATCTGCACTGGTCTACAAAGTTTTTATATGGTAAAAAAAATATTCACTCAATGGACAAATCTTGTTTTCTGGTATGATAGGAAATTGTGACTATTGATACTAAGTTTTAAACATTTTTGAATGTTGTTAATTTTATTATATATACTAGATATTTATATGATTTGTTTTTACATTATTTTTAATTTATCGAACATGAAAATTTGCTATTTCTATTTCACAATTTAAAAAAACTTTACTTGTAAGCAGATGGGCAATCTTTGATGAATACAACGCATCCTCTATCTATCAGGTCTGATTTACGAAAAACTGAGTTTTTCGGATAGAACCTCACTCGAGCTTGCTTGGTGATGCTCCTGTTCACGTAGTTACATCGAACCGTCAATATCACTGAAACAAAAAAAATGGTAAATTATCTATTGTTATATTATTGGACATAGGCCTTCCGCAACCCTCATCCAGCCCGCTCCTGCAACCGCGCGTATGTCGTTAGTCCAGCGGGCCGGAGGGCGTTCTACACTACATTATTTTGCCACGATGAAGAAATATTTATTGAGAAATATCATATGTAAGCATTTTAGTTTATGCTATATTTGTTACTCTTTCTAACTTCCTCACCATTACGTAGTTAGAGCTACAAAAAAGGATGGGAGTATGGAGTACGTTTCATTAAGGATAGAAACATAGTTTTAGAGAAACTTATCAGTAGGGAGGTTGCTGACATTCTTTAAATAAACTTATATATTATATAATGGATCTGATAATTATCAAACACCAAAACACGTCTTTATATAGTTAAAAAATATATGTAAAAATTGCTATAAAATCGGTCCGTTCGTTAGGGAGCTGACACCAATTTTTTTGGTTTTTGCGTTTATAAAAAAGGAATGTTGTATATAACAGAATTATACCTACATATACGTATGTATTTGTACCTAAATTCTTATGTTTAAACGTAAAATATTTTATGGTGTAACTTACATAAAAGTATCCATAAAAATAATTGTCTGAACATTGTTCACGCAACGCAACACTGGAGACTTATTGAATTTTGAAATCAATACACAATAAATATAAATAATTGTATGACCATGCACACGTGGGACTATTGTCCCTGAGATTTTTGTCCATGTACTTCGATCGTTTACTATTGTTACTCTTAGGGTCCACGCAGATAACTTGGATATTTTTTTAAGAAATGATTTGCAATTAATAATTATAAGTTTGAAACGTATCTTGAAATAGATCGTTTAGAATTATATCGCATCGCACATACGAAGGACTTTTGTTAAAGGACTGTGCGTTAAAGTCGAGTCATTCACAGACATACATTTATACATACATACATACATTTACTTATTTACTTACCAAGTTTCAACAGCAGGTACAGTTTTTATATGTTGTTTCCGACATATATTTCCGATAGCATACAGGCGGACGGATGGATGGACGGACAGAGAGACAGACAGATAGACATGACAATTCTCTAAGGTTTCCGTTTTATGTCATTTGACTACGAAATCCTAAAAGCGCCCTAATTAAAAAAATCATATTTTTTTAATATACTACACAGGTTAATATAAAAACTTTCTGTGATAAAATAAACTTATTAATTTATTGATTAAACTGTTCTTTTCTTCCAAAATAAAAACAATCTGTGAATAAAATTAATATCAGTTAATATAAATAGCTTTTTACAAAAAAATAAACCGACTTTAAAAGTGAAAAAGTCATAAATAACACATCCTTCTACAAAGTCGGTTTATTTTTTTGTAAAAAGGTTTTTATTTTATACTTTTTTGTTACAAGTGATAATTAATAGGAATTTACACAACTGTACAGATTATCCATAAAGAATTCCATTATGTGGCTTCCAACTCCAAATATAAGTCAACTCCCGTTCAGCACGTTGTGTTCTCCAACTTACATTACGCTTTACCTAAGTTACAATAGCCTATTGCCAAATACTCATGACCAATTAGAAAGTATTGTCTTTCCTGATGCAGGGCAGTTAATCGTTGAGGAGTTCTCCTGGTACTCCATTATCAGCTAAACTTTATCAAATGCATGTTGACTAACATCAATTTCTTAACGACTATCTTAAAGAAATAGAACCAAACCCCTAGAACATTTACTTATTAATAAGTTCTTATGACCATTTGTGGTCTACATTATCAGTTCCACAATGTTACTTTTAATAAGCAAATGACCAAGGCACTTCGAAAAAAACCGAAATCACTATAGGTGTGCCTATAAAATTTGAAGAGTTCCCTCAATTTCTCCAGGATTCCGTCATCTGATCCCGACCTTTTGACAATGGGACCACCTGTAAAACATATCCTTTAAAAAAAATGATCAAAATCGGCTTACCCGTCATCGAGTAATTCGGTAACATGCATAAAAAAAGCAGACTCCGACGATTTGTGAATCTCCTCCTTTTTTTTGAAGTCGGTTGAAAAATTGTAAGGAAAATTGTTCGCTTATCTTTATCACCTTACATTTCAATTATATTTCGCTTTTTGGTTGGTAATAAGAATACATTTGTGATTTTTTTTATGTGCACAGGAAAAATATGATAGAAATAACATTTGTTAAATTTTTTACGTTTTCCTTAAGAATTAATATAATAAAAATAATTAGGGGAAAAGGGGAATTTTGTTTATCACTACAAAAAGCTGATAGAAAAGACTAGAAAAGGTGTTAGTTGAGAAAAGGTTATTCACCTATTTCGATACAAAGATCAACAGTAAGTAATTACTAATTAATGAAGATAAATGACCATCCTTTATTATCATCATCAAATGAAAACCATTCAGGTGTCAATACATTTACAGTCTATTAGAAAAAACATAGGTATATAAAGAAAATCCTAATGAATGTGTCAATTATCTATATCTATACTAATATTATAAAGAGGTAAAGTTTGTGTGTTTGTAAATTGTAAGGGGTAATCTCGGGATCTA
>DVXP01003382.1:0-11377 GCA_018235645.1 Junonia grisea
CATATATATTTTTATACATATTTGGAATCAGCAAATTGTTCTCTATCCCAATTTGTATAAAAATATATATGTAAAAAAAATGGCGCTTATACCAAATAGCCTTTCAACCATCGATATGTGTGTTTTTTAATTTTTTAGATCAACGTTACAATGCATTTGCTACACAATAGTAGTATGATGTGTCATATAGAAAAACCAAAATTTACTCACAAATGAATTCATGCAGTTTTCACAATACTTAAAACCAAAAATTCGATGTTATGTCTGTATGTAAACTTTATAAAATTTAAATGAAGTCCATGTTTTACATATTCAAAATGCAAATCTCGTCATGTACTTCACGTGTTAAATAATTTAGATCTCCGCACCAAATGTACTGTAATTTACGATGTAAGTCGGTTTGTTTCTACAATATTTGTAGGTTAACGTTTTATTGTCGGATGGCTGGGTCTCGGAATATTTTGAAGGGTTTTAGTAATCTAGTTGTTTCAGGAACCGATGATCAAAAAGAAGAATAGTGTCTCTTTTAACAAGACATTTAAGTGCTTTTAAATAGAAGTGTCGGTTGATCTTTTTTTTTCACAAGATTGGCTTGCTCTTTTTACTCGCATTAAATAAAATATAACAAATTGGTTCTCTCTTGTCGCAATAAGATCTGTAATTCTATAGATTCTAAGTTAAGTTTTTGCACTTTGCACGTTAGTAAATTTTTCATTCAAACATATAAAAAAAATGCTTAAAGTTGCGATATCGGTTCCTGTTTTAAAGACATAATATTTTACCTGATATATCTATATTAAGAACTTAAATAGTATATAGGTTCGTTTTGTACATTTCTCGTTCATTCTATTTCAACATTATGATGTAAAATATTGCTGTTTCACATTAACATAACTCCAATGAATTATTTTCATAGCCATGTTAGTCCAGAGTGTGTGTAGTCTCATTTATGTATATAAGTATGTGCAGCATAGTTTACCCCTCTTTGTGGAATAATGAATTTACGAATAAACTGTTATGAGTATTTCTTTGTTTTATTTTATAACGTAATTTACTAGTGCTTTAAGAAGTATATATGGATACCATAGTAATAATGGATTGATAATATTTTTTGCAGTGAGTCCTATTGTCCGATTCACGAAACTAATGATAAGAATAAAAAATTAGTACCTACCAATCCGCGTCGAGATTACATAGACAGACATGCGTCCAAAAAAAATCGAATTCGGTTTTTCAAGTTGATTGAATTTGCTTAAGTTTTACAATGGTTATTGAATCTAATTTAATATTTTCCAGGGTTAGAATGAAATAATAATACTAGTCAGATTGTTTATTATGTCAAATATGGTTCAATACAATTCAGATTGGAGTGTCCCATCTACTTAACTGAAAACATGCTTACATTATTTTATAGTTACTTTTTGAAATAGCACATTATCACGTAAAACCTATTTACCCTATAATTATATCTGTTTTTATATAACATACAAAAATATTAATAACAAAAACTATAATTACTGTATTTATGGAGGCATGCATATGCAGAGGTAGTTCGGTACATTATAACACTACTGTAAAGCCGGATCAGATACAAACAACCTCTAGATGGCGTTACAGTGGAAACAAAAACGAATCCTTCACAATAGTAAAATCAGAAAAAAAAATACAAAACACAATGCACAAGCCAAATCATTGGACATATTCAATTACATTTTTAAAAAAGATTAAAAATATATTATGCAAAAAGAGTTTATAATAATAATAATCGATCTTTAACGTTTTAAAATTATGCAAAAAAATAAACAATCGAATGTAAGAAACATAGGCTAAAATCCATGAAAATTATATAAAATGTAAAAAAAAAAAAATATTTAAAATTATACCGTCGTTATAGCGTTCCATTAAATTCTAATAAACAAAAGTTAACCGTTAACTTTGATCATGCTTTACAGTATATCGACTTACAAGCAATACGAGCTTATCTTACAAAAAAATCCGTTTAGGAATCGAATACATAAAGAACAGCAATTTCTATTTACAATTTTAAGCTTGTCGCACAACATACGTCATTCTGTATTCTGTAGAACATCTTTTAATCGAACACTATTGGCTTTGTTGCGTGAAAATCACAAATGTAAATAGTATATATGAAACAGGAACTATAGGATTTATTAATATTTATTATTTATTGCTGTAGTAAGGCTGGTAGGGTGACAATATTATTTCCATACATTCCGCGACAAGGACAGCTTACATAAACATTTTTATATCAAAATACATCGATAAAATTAGATTCGACACAAGAGAAAAAATAAATCTATCGATGGCTATTATGCAATACTTTAGAAGCACTAAAAGAATAATTGAAACGCAATTTTGCTCACTACACGTAATGTAGACCGGGTTTACATTTTTTCATATTTTTTCAAAAATTTTGTCGATTTTTTTTTCATCGATATTTAACGCGAGTCAGTCGCGACATTAATGTTCAAACCCGGTCCGAAAGCTTACACTTTAAGACAGATTTAGATGGAATCTATTTTGTACACATATCGGGTATTGAGGTAGTATTGTGTAACCATCATTATCGGAGGCTGTATTCGCTTACATATCGAGTTATCATTATAACACATCCGTAAAATAGAACCACAATACCCTGTGCTCGATTATAACCTAATAACCTATAGCTAGGGACAATAAGATCGCAAAGGCTACAATTATGAAATTTTCTTTTATCAAAAATAATAAAATTTCGTAAAATTATTAAAAAATTACAGTTTGTAAAAATAGTAAATAGCGATGAAAATTGATTCATATACGATTCGCTCTTACGATTAAAATTAAATCTATTTTTAATACATAAAACGTATTTAAACAATTTCAAATAGACGTTAGATTAGAGAAAGACATTTTTATCAGGTACAATAAATAGTGCCTTTAGAGACCCTACTTTCTACCATATATTTTTATCTTAGAGACGTATGAAAATCTAGACATTATTGCTACCTTTGCGACGAAATACACATAGAGACTGTTATCATTTTAATATGAATATAGAAGTTTTGAATAAGTACTATTACATTGAACGATGACTTTTAAGACTATGTAACACCACCAATTATTATATGCTATTTACTGTCGTAACGGAACAAAATGCACTGCGACGATGAAAATTTGGAGACAGTTTGACGACGAACGCAATTAATTTTTTTTATTAATATTAAAATTTTATTTTTTTTCATTTTTTATTCTGTCCGGAAATCTTCATAAAGCATTTGGAACCTATTTCACAGTAGAAACGTTCGGTCGCAGTGTATTTTGCAGCAAAGCTATCGTTTATTGACAGTTACACTGCGCTGTAGTCAGTAGAATTTTGAACGTCACACACACTCGCCCACTGCACAATAATTTCTATTTACACGAAAACATTAAACTGCAATCCATTTACTCGAGAGTGGGTATATAATTTGATAAAACACATTTTTAATAAGAACAACTACAGCGCAGCTACACCAAAGAATGAATGAATGAAATTTTGTCGGAGGAAGAACTCTGTGCGCCTCTGTCTTGCAGAGTTTTTGCTGAGATAGCATTAAATGTTCTTCTTGGAACTATTAAATATTAACAGAGTCTTCCCCCTTTATCGTAATGCGATAATTTTGTATGTTTTTCAAGCATGCCATCAGTTGGCTCATGCGTTTGTCATTTCTAATCGGTTTTCAAACCAGATTGATATAATTCTCGCCACCACATCGGGTGTCTGCTGTCCGCGTGTCTATTTCCGTCGAAGCCCAATTTTTAATCGTAAGCTAAACAGCTATTTCATTAATTTTTTTTTTCTTAATTCACATCTGACTTTTTTCCCGGATTTACCTCCATTACATTATTAAGTTCATTGAACTTATAAATACATTACAGTCTTTGGATACTTTTATCACTAAGACCCCTTCGCCGCGAAATTGTAAATAGTTTACTCTCTCGAAAATATATTTCGGAGTTAATTTCTTAGCATACATTTTTCTTTTCTTTTTTTTTCTTTTTAAATTCTACATTTGTCATGCAGTATAACCTGCTACCTTTTTTTATCTCTCCTGTCATTTTAACGTGAGAACATACACGAACTCTGACCCCATATGGACATCGGCTATGGTACATTTGACGCTATGACCGTGACCAGATATGTTAAACCCGACTGTCAACCTGTGACGTCAATGGTAATCAATTTCGACGGAGGATTTTTACTATTCGGTCCATATGGGTGTGTTTTGATAGCGCCCTTATTCAATAGAAATAATCTTGAGTTAGTTGACACGATACTTAATAATGAGAACGTTTGAAAATCGCGAGATTAATAACTTTAGAACAGAGAATAGTCCTAGATACTAGCCCCGCGATTCAACGATCAACAAGTTGTAATCTACCGGTTATATAATAACGAACGAGGACGCGCACCTGTCTGTCTATCATAAATAATGTATCTTTGTACTCGCTGTTACATTACACTCTCTAGACTTACATCTAAATATACATAAAAATATCACAGCACTATCGATTCACTTACACTAAAATCGCGACGCTTTGCGTTCGCAACTTTGAATAAAATAATAAAAAAGGAATCGAAAATTGAAATGCATGAATGCCACCGCTGTACTCTCAACACTCAAAACTCAATTAGCTGTTAAAAAATCTTTATACTCTCCTAATCTTTCTTGGCTATATTTTATTTATGGCGATTCAAGAGAGTCCTATGGAGCGGTGGCCACAAAATCAAGCATAATAAAATGCAAATTACAACGTGCCGCAAAAAATGTACCAAAAAAAATATTTACAAAAGCCGATTTCACCAAAACAACTTAAGCCTAAAACTTTGGAAATCATTCGAAATTATTGTTCTCGCTTTCGACTACGATAAACACAACTTTGATAACTATTATTTTTTAATAAAAGCACAGTTTGTTACTTGAATGATGAAGAAAGTTATTGAATGTTTTATGAGATTTATTTAATATGATTTTTATTAATTTGCAAAGCGTATGTTTATCGTAGAAATCTGGGTTAACAAATAAATTTCATAAAATTTTCAATTTCGTTAATCCAACCCAAGATTCGAAGCGACAACCGGCGCAAGTTCAAAACAAAATACTTTTAAAACTCAAAAGAGAAAGTGCGTCAAGCGGTCACTCATCTCCCATGCAAGTAAATTTCATACACGACATACAACACAAACCCTACGAGACGACATATACATATTCCGTACGTTACAGTGTAAGCGAATATAAGAGAAAAACTTAACTAAATGAGGTAGCGTCACTATGAATTATGATAACATTAACCGTCTAATGTTTGGTGGGATATATGTTAAAAAATGTATATTCTATCAACATTAAAATAGAGCCTATTGTATAACTGAGGTACATCATCGTTTCCGTCTGAGGTAGCTGCGTGGAACGTGTACATACAAAAATATCGGGCGCAGAAGTGAGGAACCGTTCCATATAAAACATGTTCCCGAAAACGTTACACATTTTCATACAGATGGCGCTACTGGTGCTATTCGAGAAAACGCGCGATTGAAAACGAATCGATTATCAAAAAATAATACAATTTATGTATATATTAGATATAGATGAGGATAGTAGAACAGAAGTCACTGAATTTGGATTACGAAACTGTTAACATCCATAAAATCATCGACAAATACTAAATTCTATAACTAGCGCCATCTATCAATAACCTCTGATACGAAACGGGCCTCACCTCTACGTCCCATATACAAAAATACGATCGACGTGTAAACGGTTCAAAAGATGCCGGGCTCCAGCGTGTCGGGGAAGACGCGCGTGATGAGCGGCTCCCAGGGCGGCTGGCAGGTCTCCCAGGCGGGCTGCCAGCCGTCCCAGGCGGGCTGGCGGGGCGGCCAGGCGGGCTGGCAGGCCTGCCAGGCGTCCCGCACGGTGAGGCGCGGGTCGATGTGCGGCAGCTGCTCGTCGCCGGCCGCGCCGCCGCCGAACTCGGGACCGTACTCCGCCGGCGGTCCCGCGCCCTCTGAAGATGAAGTGGTATTGTATGTTATTTAATAGCTTGTTTTTTTTTTTTAATTTTGTTTTGTTCTGGATGCGAGTTTATACAGCATTGCTTACAATAATGATTAAAGCGGTCCCGCGTCCTCAGAAGTGGAGTGATATTGTATGTTCATAAATGCTTGTATTTTTTTTTTTTAATATGAATTTGTACAGGCTTGTTTACAAGAAGGCTCAAAGTGTGTGACTAGTGTTTTGTAGTGTTATGATACTTAGATTGCATGTCTTTTTACAGATTTAACTGTATTGAGAATATATTGTGAAGAATGTAATTTGAAAATGACTTCAATATTTTATAAGTCTTAAAATTTCAAACAGGCAAGTTTTTTTTTGATAATTAAGGATAGTAAATAGAGTAATAACTTACCACCATCAAATGTGGTGCTGTTAGTCGGTAAAACATTAATAAATTCGACAATATTTTTCAAATTTGCGTTTGCTGTGTCCTCAAAGATTTCCAATTCTTTTTCTATAATGATTTGATCGATACTATCCGATTCCATAGTACTATCATCTGGCTCCTGAAACATGTAGGTTTCAGATATTCCAACATGTAGCTCAGCATTTGTCAAATTATCGTTTTGTTCAGGGGGAATTTCTACACTTTGTTGATTTGTATTAATTTCCTTGACTTCAATTTCTGTAGGGGACTCTTCCTCATCCAAATTATCCATACTATCTGATTCCGATTCATCAATAACATTCGTGGCGATATCTGCACTCTTTTTATACTTTTTGCCATCGACTTTGTGCATCCTGCGTAAATGTTTGTGCCAGTTCGGGTAGCTGGCGAAAGATTTCGAGCATATGGGGCATTTGTATGGCTTTGATCCGGTATGGACGTTCAAATGTTGCTGTAGCTGTCCGATTTTCACGAAACCCTTTCCACAGTACGTGCATGTATGGCTTTTAGTTTCAGAATGTGTTTTTATGTGTTCGATAAGACGATTCTTGGCGTTGTAGACCTTTCCGCAGACTTTGCAGAGGTGCAAAACGGTTTCGAAGTGCTGCGGCACGTGTTTCAGAATGAGGTATTTCTCGCTGTAGTTTCGATTGCAGACGGGGCAGACATAGAGCTTTTTCTTGTGAACGTCGAGGTGGCGCTCGCAGGACTTGAGGGTGGGGAACAGGAGGCCGCATTGGCGACACCAGTTCTGCTGGTCGCGATGCTCACGTTGATGGGCGATTAGATCTTTTGGTGTGGGAAATCTGTAAAAAATACAGTCAAATACAAAAATTATATCAAGTACATGATTAAAATAAGAAACAAATCATGTAGAGACAGACTTTAATAACTTAGAATCGACATGCTCACATCAGTAGTATTCGAAATAAAAATTATATTCTCTCTTGATATTTTCTCTGAAGAGATATGGAGAAACAAATAGAAAGCTTAGCTGTAATTAACATAAAAGTCATATACAGTTCACAGGGTATGCTGATTAGTTAGAGTTAGACCAATAACCATTAAATTGGTAAAATTACATTTAATATCTGAAAGAATAAATCTCGAAATATAACCTCTCAATGCCTTCCCTCACTTCTTATTACCTTAGCACCTCTGGTTCAACAAATATTCACGGATTAGACTCGCCAGTTTAAAAAAAACTTATAAACTCACATTTTCTGGCAACCCTCCTCCGGACACACAACACAGTGTATAGCATGCACATCTCGTAGGTGTTCTCTCAGCCGCATCTCAGTGGCATATCTGTGTCCACACTGGTAGCAGGCAAAGGGTTTGCCATTCGCTTCCATGTTGGCTTGGCAAGCTGACATGTGGGTCACCAGGAGTGAGAGGCGATTGAACGTTTTGTGGCATATGTCACAGCTGGAAAAGTAAATGATTTTATTAAAATATTGTAAAGGTAAATTTAAGTAACTTAAAATATCTGAACACAAGTTAAATATGAATTTGCGCATGTCCATACAGAGTAATCTCGACTTTGACTCTGACTCGAGATTCAGTAGAAAATAAAGAAATTCGCATTTGCTTATATATTAAAATTATAGTATTATATTGAGTTTTTACATACACTCACCAGAATCTATCCTTCATGAAATGGTTATAGGAGTGATCACTGAACACCGAGTATTTCTCAAATTGCTTCCCACATACATTGCATGTGTATACAATATCTTCGTTCCCATGTTCACAAGAAAAATGAGCATCAAATTCCACCCGATCCTTGTAAATAAGGGGGCAGTATTTACACGAAATACCGCCCAACTGCTCAATGTAGCTTTCATCTTTATCTAAATTTCTTTTCGCTATCGGTTGATCATTATCGTCGTCACCGAAATGTTTCTTCAGATGCTCCGTAGCATACTCTCGGCTTGAAATATTCTCGTTGCAAATGGGACAAAAGTATATAGAAGCAGAGTGCAAATCTACGTGATCTTTGCAGCCTTCGAGCGAATCAATTTGATTATCGCACGCTTGACATTTAAAAGGTGGCATGTCAGTGTTGTTGTGAATGATTTGATGCAGCTGAAGCTCTTTTTTTGTTGTAAACCTGAAACAATAAAACTTTCACTTAAATTTTAGGCCAATAAGTCGGTGAGCCACCTGGGGTTAAGTGATCAATGTTGCCAATGAATGGTTACACAAGACAAACAACAAAAGCACTGACAAACTGTCACAAAGGAATGAAAGATGATGATAATGAAGATGAAATAGATCCTCCACTTGGTTCCTTCCCCATTGGTTCTAATACTGGCTCGTTTGTACATACAAAATAAAACAATATCAGCTATGTTACACCAATTGTCTACGGCAGTCCCAGTTAAATCATACATGGCCTTGCAAGCGGTGTGTCTAAACAACATTATAGTAGTGCTTAATCTATATGTATATATAGTCTTCCAAGCATTTTTCCCGGACTTCACCAGGGTCTGATTTATTCTAGCCTAAGTTTTAACAGGTTACTGATTTTTACGCAGAGCGATTGCCGTCCGACCTCCGCAACTCTGAGGGCAAGCCAGTAACCATTTAGACCATTTAGACTAGAATACTACCTAATATGAGTAACAATTGTTATCAGGTGTTATTGATAACAACCGGGACGAACGGTTTTACGTACTCTCCGAGGCACGGTGGGTAGACCCACAAGGACCAGACCTAGAAACAAATGTTTATATAAATATAAACATCTGCCCCGAGCGGGAATCGAACCCGCGACCGCCGGCGTTAATGGCGCATTCAGCGCCACTACACCAGAGTGGTTGTCTTGTGCTTAATCTATAGAAATAATATTAATGTATTCATGTAACTTACTCTTTGTTGCAAGACGTGCATTTGAATCTATGCATGACATTGATATGTTCCTTGAGGGAGAGAGACTTGGAAAACAATTTCGAACAATGTTCACACCTGAAAATAAAACGATTCATTAAAATATCTTAATATACTGAAGTATATTAAATTTATCACATGTAAAAGCAAATTATAATTTGAATAATTCTTTTATAACAAACTCTTTGAAAATCATGGAACAATCTTTAACTTTAAGCTTTACTTTTAATTTACAATTGACACAAATACTTATAATTAATCCGATATATAAAAATATCATGTTCCTATGATTTTGTTTTCACTTATTAAAATGGTGATAAAATTTTCTATGTATATTTCATACTGCTTGGTTTTTAGAGTTAAAATAAAAATGCAACTCACTTGAATCTATCTTTAATGACATGGCTCGTGTAACAGTGGCCACGGAAACTCGGATAGCCAGCTATCTCCTTATGGCACACCACACATGTGTACACAATATCTTTACTCCCAGTCTCATGCTTGACATAATGTATATCATACTCCTTTTTGTTGGCATATGTTATGTGACATATGTGGCAATAAATGCCGCCGACTAAATCAATTGTAGTGGGTTTCGGGCTCCGGTAAGCTGTGGAACCTTCCGGGTCCATGGGGATGAGTGAAGCCATTTTTAGATCCCTCTGCTATGTGCAATCCATTTATTAAGCATCTATGTCTGTCAAATGTGGGTTTCCATGACTGCTATGGGGTATATCTTCATTATACGCTTGCTTTGCACCTACATGTTTTTGATATTGGTTTCGACCTTAAAAGTTAAACGAAAATCATGATTTATTCATGTTTTAGAAATAAAATTGTAATTTTCATCTAATAGTAAAAATAATTAATAAGTTCGCGTCAAACTAGTCACATTAAGTGAAATTTATTTTTCGTCGCTAGAAATTCTTTTATGTAAACAATATTATCATAACTTCAGAGGTCAAAGGATTATCAGTCTTGTTTTTCTCGGAATTTTAAAGCGATATGCTTAGGACGTGTTGAGAAACATTAGTTCAATAAACTGAATCCAATTCAAGTCATAGTTCATAAAAAAATACATATGTACCTACGTAGAGATCTGTAGAGATTTCCGTCATCCGCGACCTTGAGTACTTACTATACTAGCAATATTAGAAAAAACTACTGATAGGTATATTCATATATTAAAACATAATATATGAATCAAATTTAGGCTTCACACTACTGTTTTTAATAGATTTCACTAAATTCTATTTAAATTCAATAAAACATCTAGAGTCATCACTAAATTTTGTAGGTCGCTAAGCGGCTTAAGTAACGCTTAATAATAAAAAATATGAATTAATACTCACAAAATCGGATAAAAACTTATAAATTTGCATCGGACAGGAGTCCAACGTTACATTTTACATTACAACAGCCGAAATAAAACTTAAACGATAAAAAATGTAACGCCGGACGACAAACAACGCCAAGAAAACGTGTGAATTTTGGTTTTTGACATCTGTGGAGGATAGATGTGTTGTAAAAAAAAATCAATATTCAAATCGGATAACGCTGGTTCTACACTGATTGTTGAGGTTGACTCACACTATTAAAGACAAAGACAGAATAGGAAAAAGAAAGATATTTTTAGAAATTTATCAAATCTCTTATCACTACATGTGATATTAATTGCTATCATGCTACGTGCTAGACGTGCTAATATTGGTAAAAATGAGTGTTGATCTTGTATTCATCTGTAAGTAAAAAAAAAATAAACAAACTACAATAATTTTAATAATTTTTTTTCATTGCATACTGAAAACTTATATAGAAATTTTATGGCTCCACCACACATCAGCGTACTAGTTCGCGAACCAGTTCGCTAATGGCAGTAGCGAACTAGTTCGCACACGTTGGCGAATGCATCCGCTACTGTACCTCCTCAAAATATCAATACTGCATAACTTAAATTACTTATTTAATGACTTGTAAATATCAATACTGCATAACTAACCGC
>DVXP01003383.1:0-11375 GCA_018235645.1 Junonia grisea
AGTAATAAATGTTATTTGCAGTTAACAATTTTCTTTTTTCTTTATTACAATATTTATGGCAAGACTAGGTATATAATATTCGTTACACTCATTAACAATAAGTACCTGGTTACATTTAAGTTGCTTGGTTGTAACTAATAACCTGGTACCAGATGTGTAATAACTACCTGGATAGACTCATTAATACTAATTTTCTGAGCGGCTGACCTTTTTGGCGTTTTATTACGCCATTTTTTATTCAATATGGTAACGTATCCATAATTTTAGGCAAACGATCACGGATAACGATGACCAATTGTCGCCTGTTGGCTATTATTGTTTTAATAAAAGGTAAGTGAAACGAGTTCGACCTCTACAAAATTTTGAAATATTGACAGCTAGCAGGAGTGACAACCGGGATGGACTCGGATTTTGCACCCCTTCCCTGTGTTGATGATGCCTAGTCGTCACTATTTTTCCGTTCATAATCGGGTATTCCCTATAATAATACCCCTTAAATACTGTCACCGGGGTGCCCCCTCTCCCCCTATCTACCCTACTGCATGTTAAATGATAGCGTAGTCCGACGCGGGCGTGGAGAAAGCGGAGGGCGAGGCAGCAGGCCTCTACAAAGCCTCGCATGTCAGTGTTCTCACAGTCGGGTGGCACGGGTGCGGCGGGTTTGGCAGTGCGATGACCCCCTACAAAGCCTCATAGGACAAGTCAGTAGAGTATACTCACAGTCTGGCGGCGCGGGCGCAGCGGGTGCGGAGTGCGCGGAGAGGGCGGAGGGCGCGGGGGGAGACGGCGGCGACGGCGGGGAGGGCGAGGACGCCGTGCTCACATCGGCCAGCGACGAGCTCGACTTCCACACGCTCTCGCGACGCTTCTGTGACAAAGCAAAACATGACTTTTACTCAAATTCCAAAACTTTCTCAATGCTATTAAAAAAGGTTCATTAAATTCTTCCAAAGTAGCGCATTTTTTTATTTATACTTCTTAAAAAATCTTTTTGATAATGTTTTAAAAGTATAGTTACGAATTGTTAAAGTTAAAAATAACTCACCACTCTACGTTTGTGTTTTTTCATTTCCTCCTCCGAATTCAGTATTTCCTGTATCCTCACTTCCCTTTTTGCGCTTCGGACCTGAAACAATAACAAACATAAAACACTGGACCTTACATCCAGGCTTACATTACTAAAGAAAAGCACTCCTACCAATTTTTGTCCTGTCCGGAGCCGTTCCTCCATGACATTGACAGCTGTTTTGAGCTGGTCTTTTAAGGTCAAGGGGAACTTCAGGTGTGCCTTGGTGTCGGAAGGCGTGAGCCCGTTGAGCGTGGCTCGCGTGAAGAACGGATGCTGCAGCAATTGTTCCAACGATGGCATACCGTGTTTACATGCTGTGCTTGATAGACACAGATGTAGAACAGATTCTGAAAACATTAAGTTAATGGATTGTTTTGGAATTTTAATTTTTTTTAATTTGTTTAATTTAAAAATTTTAAAAGACATGCTCGTATCTAGGTATCAAAGGCTTGATTAAATGGGTTCAGGATTTTACTTAAGGGGTAAGGTAAAGTATTCTCAAGTTTACGTACAATATCATGTTTACATACACATATAAATGAGACATAGTGACTCATTTCCATAACTGTAAAATCTTTATATTTAGAGGCTTGAGCCAAAAATATTTGATCTCCAGTATAAAGATCCATCAAAAACTAACCAAACGAAATACGAAAATATCCAATGTTAACGGGACTCTTTGGAATACGAGATCCCTGGCTGGCTGGCTAGTGGCTGTCTAGCAACGGTTGGGAATGTCAGGAGAGGAGACATAGCGATAGGGGGATATAATATAATGGATTATTGTATTAATCGTAGAAATAGAGACATGTATATTGAACAGTTGTTGTATTATTATTTCCTTCTGGACTGTCTTTAACAGTATGTATAAAGTCAATGTGGTGAAAATCGTCTGGTAGGGTAAAACCGTACACCAAGAATTACGAAGAATTCTTGATGGCTACAAGAATCTTAGTCAAACACAAACGAATGTTTATTTGTCAAATTGCAATTAAGTCTTGTACCTATTAGCTAGCTATTCAGTTTTAATATGTCCTCAATTGTTCTTATATTATCACACTACTAGCAGACAAGACAGGTGTTGTCCCGTCCAGTGCCAGCGCCACCTACCGATTTCAAATCAATTCAGTCGTTCTCGAATTACGTACATAGGAAGATTTAGCGATTCATTTTTCATAAGCACACCTTATAATTAAACAACATCGCCAACCCTATCCAACACAGAGTAGCTCAAAGCGCAGAGTTTACATTGCCATCATTCAACGTATGAAGTCGCTATTTACGTTTGACCAGAGCACTCATTACGGATTGTTATTGGAATAATAAAGAGATACACATATCCGTCTAGATGTTAGATCGTAACGTGTTTCCGAGTACTGCGATTGCGAAACTCGATCGCCTTATTCTAAATACCGCGAACTGGCACTTCTGTTGTTGTTTACTAATCTATGTTTATGTGAACTAGTTTTGTATGAAGCTTTTTGATATGTTTAGATTTTGAAAATTGATTTTTCTTTATGTTTTAATATGCACATCCTGTATTTATTTGGGTTTCGTTTGTTTGTAATAAAAATAGTTGCAAAAAGCTTATTATATTTTTATATTATACATCGTGTTCGAATAAATTAATTCGTGTAATAAAAAAAAAAGAATTCAAATGCATGTGAATTGTTATTATCTTAGCACAGTGGGCGGTCTTCATAAGTCAGTCGTCTAAGAAAAACGCAAAATAAGCTATAAAATTTTATTGACAATAGCGACTATTTTTCGTGTAGTCTGCGGATATTACCACAAATCCGTTCTCAGATGTTCCTTATTTATATGCCGTTATATTTTGTTTGCCATTATGATTTTCATCAACTAGACAAAAAATATATAGAGCAAAGGGCTTCTAATGTATAAAAAATAAAGCTTTTAAATTTTAAATTAAAATTTCATTTCAGTGTTGACAGTAAAAAAATAATAATTGGAAAATATTACACTCTACGTCTTATTATTATAATTTAGTATACAAATAAAAAGACATTTTACAATCGTAACGTTAAAACCGTTGATTAGGTAATTAAATATATTACCGATATTCCGAAAAAAATGTTAGAATCGTAAAACGTATGAATACAGCCTCAGCAATAAACGCGAACACATGTGAGATAAAAAAGGCAAAAAAAATAATTAATAGCGTACGACCATTAAATGAAAACTATAAAAAAGTTTGTGGAGGCACCGTCGCGTTCGCTGCTTACATTTGAAAAGCAACTTCTGCCAAAAGAGCGGCGCCACGACAAAGTGCCTTAAATTTTTTAATTGCGAGTCGCCTTATGATTATTATGCGTCTTTGTGCATTCACAAGGCAACATGTGTGGAGGCTTTACTGAGTAATGCGCGAACAGCCTTCATCTGCTGCCCGAGTCATGAGCGGTAGCGGGTAAATGAATGTGACATTAAGAAAATAGTTTTCTTTTGATTTGGATCTTTATTTTCATGTATTGTAATTATGTTTAATTATATTACTAGAAGATATATTTACTAAATACTGTTCTGAATTCACGGATATAACTACAATTATGTCTGTATTAAGCTGTGGAAAGAAACTTTTTAAATTAATAAAATACATCGTATTGAATGGAACATAAAGGTTTTTTTTTAATTAAAATCTTGTTGTTATGAAAAAAAAAATATTTTTTATAATATTATCATCCATATGTAATTAATAAAAAAAGAGGTAACCAAACATATTATGTGTTATACTGTTCTGGTCAGTTATATTTCGATATTACAAAAATCCGTAAATTAATTACAAGTTTGTACCACAAAAAGACACCTTTTTCAGTGTCATTATACGAGTTATCATTAAAAAAACATATAATTATGATCTATTTATTTTTAAATCACCGCCCGTCTCCGTCCCAGTGTGCCTCGGCGGTCATCGCTCGCACCCTAGCGTTAAAATTTAATAGCGTCTCCTTACACCCTGTATGTGGACGTAACAAGATGCTTTTGAGTCTACACAATATTATAATATTATGCTCATTAGTGGGCATTTATTCGAGTTTGTCCACAGAGTCTTATTATGCACTGTGGGACTTTTATACCGCCCTGTAAACGTTCTTTTAATGGTGAATAATTCTGTTGCCATTTTTACGCTTTTACGTTTAATTGAAACATAAACAGATTAATAGGTAATTAGGATTATTACTGTTTATTAATTTAATTTAATTTAAATATAGAATTAAACGTCGTTATGTATGCTTCAATAACTAAATCAGTGAAAACCCCATTTATTATTTTAACAGATCTTAGATACAAATCGCGGCATATTTTTATATATTTGTATATAAATAATCTAACATATATAATCATATTATCGTGCCGTTATATGAAACATGTTTATATACACCTGTGACCTTGGCGATTATTTTATAGTAGTCATAATATATGCCATGTAAATAAACACATTGCCAAAGCACCTGTTCTGATGAAAAGGTGGTTCCGAAGATCGGTTTCTCTGTCAAAGTCCAAGGTTCGATGAAATGTCAAGTTCACCCGAGTGGATTAATCGTGTTCAATCCGATTCCGATTAGAAACGAGACGAATAATTTTAATTGACTTGTTTCATTTTCTAAATTGTCTCCATCGATTTAAATCGATTGCAATCGATTTTGACACAATAACTCGTTAGCCTTGTAAGAAAAGAAAAACATTAGTAATTACTATAAAATATCAAAGTGGCTCACCTAGTTTTATATCGTTTAATCTTTCAATATATTTTATTTTTATTATTGAACGCAAATTACGTGATAAAAAATACTCGTCGTGTTATTTTTATTTAAGTTCCAAAATCACTAGTACCGAGGCTACTAACATTTCAATACTTAGGCGTGAAAGCGTAGGCTTTTAAATTACATGAAAGGTGAAAAACGTAGGTATAGTTTCCGATACAGAAAATTAATATTTTATTTAACGGACCGTCCCGTCAAAAATCGTGCCGTAGCCTACAATTAAAAAATTAAAAAAAAAAAACACTGTCACATTAAAAAAACAGAATCGTCATATTCTCATAAAAACTAATTACAGTTCAAACTGTCCAGTAATAAAGGGGATCAGATAAAATTGGGACGATCTGACGTCAAGTAATTAATACGGGTTCCCACAGACACGGTATCTGAAACATTTACGGTGGCTTAATTACGTGTGCATTTAGATGTGTCCACTACTGTCCACCGTTAGTGACGACTTATGACAATTGCTTACATCGGCTGAGCTTGACTGAGACGAGGAAAATATACCTATGCGATTAAATTACGGACTTTTGAAATCATTTGCGAAATACTTTTTGCGAAAAGGAAATGGAAGAAATAGAGTTATATTTATAGGGCACTACGCTACTTTAAAAGAAATTATAAACACGTAATTGAGTCAGAAACCATGGCTATAAGTTAATATAAACACTCATATTTATTTAAGTACTTTTTACATATGCATTAAAAATTTTCTCACACGATAAAAATGTGTATCATCACTATTAAAAAAAAGCTATTACGAAAAGCTGTTCATTATCACATTATAATAAACACAAAGTAATTTCAACAATTTGTATGATAACCGTTACATAACATCAACACCTGGCCGTATTTAGAGAAATTAATTTACCTTCTATCGTTTGAGAGTTAACAAATCAAACTCACACAAATAAAATATTCAATCGCGACAAAATATTAACGACACATTCTATAAAACATTATCATATTGACAACGTATACGGATATTGGAACCGAAAATCTAATTACGAATTTATCTTATTATAAAGACGGACCAACTACTGCGTTATGATTATCAAAAGAGTATACAGTATTCAATTTCACACACAGAAACATACAATTTTCGACCTTATATGTATAAAAGATAAGGTGTATAATGTGTTGTGAGGTTTAGTTTCAAGTGTGTCAATAAAATATTGAAATGGAGACAGCAAAAGAATAAATGTCAGTATCGTCGCGTTCACACTACACTACAGTGTCCCACGCCATAGCCACGATACTAACTATGCCACTTCATATTCTAACGAGATATGCCCATTAATAACTATTAAAGATATGAAAAATATCCCATAAGTCATTGTACAATAAATTTTTCTAACATAATTTTTACCCTGTCTTGTTTAATGTTCGAGTAAAATAGTTTGTTTTCTGTGATTTATGTAATTATTCCTGATCATTAATTTGGCGTTATTGGTTCTGTAGGATATATCAATTAAAAAGTAATCAATATTTTTCTTTAATTTGTTAATCGTTATTCTAATTAATTTAGATTCTTCACTACAAAAAGGCATAGAACATTAACTCATGTACCTAAGTTAAGTTAAAGAATTATGAAGAATCTGCTTTATGTTGATAAAATTGCGATAAATTTAATGCAATTACTATTATCATTGCGAAATCTATTTAGACGTATACTTAAATGTCGATGATGACAACAATCGCGTTATGATGATACCCAGAGCCTGTAAAGTGGCATTTATGTAATTCTTAGTACATTAAAGAGTAGCGGGCAAAGAAATGTACAGTCAACTTACATTAACTTGTCTGCATATTTTACTGCTATAGTAACATTTAGAGATTTCAAAGTAGTTACAATTGTAAAAAAAATATGTACCTACCTATATTTTTTGTGACAAGATTTGGTATACGGATACATTGTTATCTATTGTTTATCAAACTGAAATCTATACTCATATTCATACCTAAAATCTATAAACAGTTTAGTGGAATATATAAAGCACAGCAATGAAGCTGTAAATCAAATCGGAACGAAAATTGCATTCAGTGTTAAGGCATATATTTCTGTAACGAACTGTACATAAAATTATAAAACCATCTATCTATCACACAATATACATTAGTCCGGTACATACCAACGTCATTACAATCTATTAGAACATCTCGGGTAATATTTCAGCCTATCCAAGTTAACCGTTTACATTAATTTACCGCTGAACCCAAATAAGATGGTATCGCGTCAAGGCGGTAGTTGAAAGAATGTCGTTAATAGTCGAAAAGAAATGTTTTCCTATCACAATCAACGTTAAATAGTAAACGTTTAGAAGTGATTAATTGATATATTAGCTATGAATTATACGTTACTACCTTTTGTTCGATTTCGTCGCGTTAACGTGGATTTTATTAAGCCGGACGGGACTAAGTTATTTTTCTATCGCCGGATAACAGTTTTCTTCTGAATGTTTTTGGTATTCATCGTTTCCTTGAGAAAGCCAAGACGAGATAGCCGATGGGGCGAACAAGTTGATTTCAATCAATGCTGGGGGTTAAGACCCTGGCTAGCACCACTGAATTTTTAAGTGCTAAATTTGTGTTAAAATTGATCGGGCGGTGCATGAAAACATGGTGAGGAAACCTGTCCCGGAAGAAATTCTGACACATATATGTACCTATATCCACCAACCCGCAGTGGAGTAATATGGTGGAGTAGGCTCCATAACCTTCTCCTTAATAGGAGAACAGGTCTTTGCCCAGCAGTGGGATATTTACAGGTGTGTTACTTACTCAAAGTAAGTATGGATTTAGGATGTATATACCTACTTGTTCGTGCTTGATCGTAAATTCTACACCTGGTCGGAATAAATTAATCGAATGATTTCTTCTGACAATGCTGACTCAACCTCGAGATGCAGGTGACATACGACAGGTGGAAAAAATGTTTTGAAACGGATTTCATTGTGTGATAGCGTTATTGCGTACGTTTTGCACCTTATCTTTTAAAAAAAAATAAGAAGTATTCAAATGACTACCGGCTAGTCGCGAATACATCTGCGTGTACACAATTTGGCACATATCGTTATATATGGTACCTATTGGTAAAATCACACAAAATTATTGTAATTCGCGTTGTTTGTGTTATTTATTTTTACACGCTTTATTTCTGTTAAATTTCATAAAAATATATTCGGAAATACTTCCATTCAACATTTTTTTATACCCAAGTACGTCTTAAGTATGTAGGCACATTATTATATCCGTCAATTAGTTATTAGCTTATCAAGTAAATTGGACATATTAAAGAAAACATTATTTTAATCACAAATATAAAATACAAAAAGAAAAAAACAATAGAAAATTCTAACGACAGCTACAATGTTACAATACAAACAAGACGTTTTACATAATCCGTGAAACCATATTCAAACGCTTTACATAAGTATTCAAAGGCTGTCTTTTCAGTTGTCCGTCTGTCTGTCAGCGACAATGGGGAAGACAAAACATGGGATATTTTCCCATATGGGCGCACAATGAGGCTTTGTGCGAGCGCGTATCTTTACAAATCGCGGCGTATCCCTCTTTCAGTATTGTTTTCTTCTTTGCCTTTTTTAGATAGTCTCGTTTGACTGATTGTTATTGCTGTTTTATCTATAAACTACCTTTTTTTATATATTCACTTAAATTTTATTAGTAAAATATAGATTTTATGAAATTGTTCATGTTAGGTGTTTATTTCTAGAGCCCTAAGTCCGATTCAAAAAGTTTTTTCATATTTGATTTCTTGTTTGATAATGAAACTTATAGATTTTATTACATCTCTCTAATAGATAGATTTACAATAACAATGACGTTAAACGCAAATGAAACCGCGATGAATAACTAGTATAATTATTATGTTTTAATATAAAATACATATGTATGTCACGGATTTTGTAAACATTCAAATATAACCGATTAAAGTTTATGTTCAACAACAAATTACGTATTAACAATTATTGCTTCATTAACTACGTTTTTAATTCAGTTAATATTATTAACAAATTAAGTATTAAAATTATTGCTCTATTAACAGTATAGTTTAACATGACAGCGTCTGGTCATAGATAACTTAAAACTTAACTATCACAGGGTTAACGACCAGCTTAGTGTTAAAATTACATACGCGCCTACCGTAATCAATATAAACAGGTTTGAATAATAAAAATAATTGTGAATACTCCTTTCGATATAATTAAGTTAATCGAAAACCGAGTTAAACTGTAGGTAGTGTTAATTGATTCTCATGCGCGGTAACCGATCGTTAATTGATTCTTCAAGCGGTGCTTTGTAATCCCATTATTAAATTCACTATAACATAGTAACAATGCAATTTCCTATCTGATGTTTAATATCAAATTTGTCTTAATAGAGATTATAGTTGTTTCGTGTTATTTTTTTTTAAGTTCTTATTAGCATTTGGTTTTTTTCTTCTTTTTCTTGCTTTATTCTAACCTGCCAAAACTTAGGCTAGAATAAAGCAGACCCTGGCTAAGTCCGGGGAAAATGCTAGGAAGAAGATTAGCATTTGGTTTTTGTTATTGTTTGTGGTGGCCCATACGAGTTCTAGAATTTTGAGGTTCTAGAATTTTTCAGGTTACACCAAAATATAGAAAGATACAGAAATGGTTTTTTACGTATTATTGCGTAAACGAAGTTGCGGCCCTTAAGTACCTAAGCAGGATTAAAAATATATCAACTTGATTTAAATCAAACGTAACTTTACTACATTTATAACTAATTAAAAGTATACCTTTCCTTAAGCATCGTCATTTATCTCGGGCTCGTGAGAATTTCGCAAATATTTGCAAAACTCTTTTTGTTCCTTTAAATACATTTAATGATTCCGACGCCAGCCGCGACAATGCACTGGCATACGTCGACAAAGAAACCGAGCCGCATAGACAACGAATGAGGTTTTTGTCTCGACCATAGACAAAAGGCCTTTCATTCGCGAGACAATGATGCCTCGTCTTTACCTCATTTATCATACAGGCAGGTACTTTCATCCAATAATTACAATGTAGCCAAGACCAGACAACGAGCCCTGGAAAAATTAATTACAACCCTTGGCTTCTTTGTCGATCTTCGAAATCCTTGCTCACTCTCTGAACACAGCGCCGGTATCGTCATAACAACCAACCAAAACATTAAATCAAGACTTATGGACGCGATCGGGTATCACGTAACGTCCCCGGGACACTGGCATAATTAGTGGACGACGATGACATTTAAACGATAAAAGCCATTCTATTAATTCAAAAAAAGGAATGCCATTTAAAAAAGTACGCGTTTGAAAAAGAACAAACACCAGTGAAATAAGATCTTGGATCTTAGCTTTATTTTTGGTGAGACGTCTCTTGGAACCGGTTTCCGTTTCTGGGTCCCACATTCGAATTACGAGCTAGCATTAAGTGGAGGAGACATTAGTGTGTTAAGATAATAATTCCTAGAATCACGTTACAAACGTTACAAGGTGAGAAATGGTATAGAACTCGAAATTGGTAATTAGAAGTCCAGTTGTCCCATTCCGACTGGAGTAGAATGTGTTGGTCACTTGTCCACATATTTTTGAGAATTTCCACAGTGTTCGGGTTTCATTATAGTTATAACAGTTATTCCGTATATGTAAAGCGATACGGGGATGATTCGTCAATAAATATACTTTTAACGTTTTGTTATCTTTTACTAAAAACATATTCAACATTATAAAACGAGAAACAAAGTGAACAGTTAGCTATTGCAGCGTAGATAGATAGCCTTTTTGAACGCAGCGGGTTTAATTTTTTTTTTTTCGAAAAAGGAATTCTACGTTCCATAATTGAAAAAACAAAAGATGGCGCACGAGGCGGCAAGGCAAAGGCAAAGGGACCTGCAGCCAGTCGGAAGCCGTTTAAAGCGATTGAAGCGCTTCATGCTGAGGGACGTTGTATTGCCGTTGTTCCTAGAGGGCACTCGTGCGCTAATTGTTTGCGGAAAGGGTTCGTCAAGTATTGTTTTTGAGTTTATATGGTTAACAAAATATATTATTTATTTTCTGGTAACATATTTTTTATGTTATAATTTATTTAAATTTGAAATCGGGTAATCAAATTACTTTATTACTTTTTCTAATAGGTAACTAATAAGCAAAATCAATCAGCAGCTTACTTAGGTTTTTCTTTACTTTTAATATATTTTTGCGTTTTTAATACATACTTAGTATTAATTTTTGACGTAATCAGTATTTATTTATTTATTTATTTATTTATTGGGAAACAAACAGCATATACACGTCATAGTAGTTTTCACATAAAAAAATAATTACATAAGCCAACAAAGTTTCCATTTTTGCACAGTTTCACGGAGTGAACATAAAAAATACTTATAATTAACACAATTTAAATTTAAACATTTTACAATTCAAAGTGAATTTAAGTTTAACAAAGAAAAACAAACATCTTAAATGTAACAACTATATGAGCTTTTTCAAAAAACGAGAAAACGTTAAAATACTG
>DVXP01003384.1:0-11373 GCA_018235645.1 Junonia grisea
AAATTAATGAAGTTAGGGGTTTGATAATTGGCCAAAAATTATCTTCAATGACTAGCTATAAAATAAAGGAACTATTGGCAAAAAAGAAGTCAGTGCAGATTTTGTATGGAAACATGGCCAGACCCTTTGACCATAGGGCAAGTAAAAATCACTTCAACAATTTTGAATATTGATTTTTAATACTTTTAAAGGGTTTAGGATTAAAATAACTTTTATTTCTAAATTATTAGTTATCCTAGATTAAAATAAAAATAAAATTGTGAAGCAAATATATTCAATTATTTTTTTTATTTGATTTTTCTTAAGAACAATTGATATTTTTTAAAATTTTACAAAAACCTGAATAACTAAAAAACCGTGGCACTTTGTAATAAGGCAAGTTGACATAATAATATGACATAGGTTTGACATCATAATTTAAGACTGAATAGGTTACTTAATTTTTCCTCAAGCTTGGTATTCAAGGATATGAATTAACCAAAAAAACGCCCTTTGTATCTTTAAATACTCATAGCTCCTAAATTAATAAAAACAACAAAATAAATAAAACCTCACAAGATTTTGTATTAAATAAATAAGTTTTTGTAATACGTGGTCACTTTTTTTTTGGTATGATTTTTTTTCGAAGCCCTCATTTGAAAATCGTCAACCTTTCATATAAAACAGAAAACTCGGTCTATTTGCTATTTTATTTATTGATACACGATCGCTAGTCAAAAAATAGCAGTACTCAAGGATAGACAAGCTATTTGCCGAGGATTCTAAAAAAATTAAGTCCGTAACCTTCACAGTTTTTTTATAATTAACATTTTTGTGGAACTCTATGCAGGATTTTGAAAAAATATTAAAATCGATATAACTTTTAAACGACAAAAAATCGGATTACAACTTTTGGGGTCAGGAGGCAAATGACTTCCCCTTCACCCCTGTTTGATTTGATCCACACTTTCTGGGACTATACAGGATAGTATTACAGTTGGCATAACCTCAATGTTTATTATTCTATCACAATGTGAATCGGTCTATAATCATGCTTCTAGCATTTGAAAAAATCCGAAATTCTGAAAAATATACCCTATATTTACGAAGCTTACCTCTAAGTTGAGAACACTGTCCGGTCACGGGGAGAGGGGAGAGAGTGAAAAACGGTACACCTAATTAGATGCAATTCCTCCGCTCCTCCGGTGACTTTTTTCTATCTCAAAGGATGCTGCGCTGCTCGATTTTATCGTTTTTTAACAAACGAATAAACTACTTTATCACTTCAAACTATTTTCAGGAGGCAAATGACTTCCCCTTCACCGCTGTTTGATTTGATCCACACTTTCTGGGACAGCCCTGTATTAGGGTCCCGAGAACACATTTTTTTTATTTTATAAGATTATAATAATCATTGATGACTTTATTTACCCCACAACTCAGCATTTGTTTTAAGAAATTCAAAAATTTTAAAAATGAAATCTATGTAATATGATTGTCACATATATTGGCTGCCCAAAGATTTAACTTTGAACACAACTACTACCTACCTACAAAAAACTCGCTTCAAAGCGTAATTGTATTAGGGTCGGAAAATTATATATATTTTTATTTTATAAGATTATATTATTGATGTACTATTTACCCCACAACTCAGCATTTGTGTTACGAAATTTAAAAAATGAAATCTCTGTAATATAATCGTCACAATCAACTCACATAGCTTCGCTGGTCTGCAACTACTTCCGAAAAATTATTTTTTTTTTTGCGTGCATATAAAGTATGTAATTTTATTCTCATACCAATATTCAGTTCATTAAAATATATTAAATAATCACTTATGTTTTAGTTTTATTCTACATTTTAATCAGAAACTATTTACAACAAAAACTTAAAATAGTTACTACAAAAAAAAAAAAAAAGATTTGGTTATTTATTTTCGATAATAAATTTACATTTCCCATCACTCATATAATGTGTCAAAACGGCCATCATATCTCGCCGCTAGAATAGCATACATATAATCATGAAAATGTTGGATGTTAACCCATATTTTGACGAAGATATGAAGACAATATAGTGCATGAATCGTTGTCATGTTATATTTTATAAGTAACTTCTATGGATAGGAGGGCTGATCTCATTCTACGCATGCGATTTTCAGAATTCAAACTATTCCTAACATTGAGATAAATCGAAAGTCTCTTTTCCTCGTATATTTATACTCTTGCTATACTATTTCTAAGGCTTACAATTGAAAGGAAATAATTGTAGTTACACCCTATTTTAAAAGAAAATGTTTAAAATTCGGCATCAATCACGTTTGTTTAAAAAAATATTAAATCTACTGTCTGTAAGACAATGTGTCCTGAAACGCGATAGTGATAGTTTGCGTTATTGCGCTTCAGCTACATGATGGAAATGTAGGAAGGAAATTCGGTGTAAGGGGGAGTGGTCGCTCTTTGCACATGTGTGCAATTATTTCCAAGTAACACAAAGGTAAAATAAAACCTCCTTGGAGCTTATATTTTCCTGGTGCACGAACTCGAATTTTGGAATTTTGTTCCTGAGATTGAACCTGAAAATCAAAATAATGCATATACGTTATATGTCTATGTATATATGTGTATATATAGATACACCTAATATAGATATAAAATAAACATATTTATATCTATATTAAGTTTATGTGTATATGTGATTTGTAAAAAAAATGAACAGGGCGTGGCCAAATTAATATTAGACCATGCGCAGTTAAGGAATTTTCAGTGAAACTGACATAAAACGATTGTCTCTTTTTTCCTATACTCATATCTCCTAACCGTTTATGAAATCCTGTTGACACCATGAAATATCTGCCTGTTATTACCGGACGTCAATACCCTCTTGCTAAGTTTTGTGATCTATGTACGTATTTTGTAAAATATTTCAAAATTACCAAAAATACTGCAAAAACAAAATTTAAAAACGGTAACATTTTAACGGCCAGGTACTAATATTATTTCCTATGCACTCCATAGGAAATAATATTAGTCGGTGGTTAAGAAATTGGTAGGTAATCCCAATCAAACATATAGGTGATATGCCGATTTCTAAGTTGTGACATTATAAGAAGGGGAAAAAAATTCTTATTTACTTTATGCCGGTTGTAGCTTTTGGTGAATTAATTAAGAAATATACAAGTATTTTAAAATGTATTTGATAACATGAGACATTCCAAAATTTTTCATGCTATTATCTCCAATTTCAATAAAATCTATAATTGCAGGAAGGTTATTTTAAATAGTCTTTAGGTGCCTAGTTGTTAGGTATTGTATCGTCATTTACTTAGACTTTTACCGTGGGAGAGCCATGCATTTGCACGAATGGGCCGGCTAGACCGGAGTGATACCACGGCCAAACATATATTTTGTATTGTATAGTGGTATAGTACTTGCTTGGACAACCAAGCTTTACTCGGTGCCTTTTGTGATTGAAAAATTGAAATGTTAAAAACAAAAAAAGGGTCTAAGACTAAGCTAGATCGATTTTTGACTCCCGAAGGTCTTTTAATGACAAATTCTAGTAGAATCAAGTGAAAAAGAATAAATATAGAGACAAGAATTGATTAAATATTTTAGGTAGATAAATTTAATCTTGGAGAAAACATTGTTTACGTTATAATTTGTCGTAATATTATCAGTGGTGTAATGGAACTCCGTAATTGTAATCTGTTTGAAAATTTCAAATAAATTCGGTTAAGGTCGAGTCTAAATGAAACTTTGACAAGTTTTCCTTTTTCTTAGTTAGTTCTTTATTTTATGGTTTTTAGTTGTGCCAATTCCACACATTTTTTTTCGCCAATGTCACGTGGGGTAGAAAAATTACACTGGAGATTTCTTTTTCTTAAGTTAATTACTTGTCAATATATGACAGATTGTTATACTAATTTAAACCGTAGGAATAAAAATAAATTGAATATTATTTGTATTTTACTTAAAAATTGAATTTCCGTAACCAAAGTTATCCTAAAGAAACGGATAATACGAAATAATTCGATATCATCCGTATCTGAAACTAATTTTACGTTATTCCATAAAACAAAAACATTGAGGGTGAATTTATTCATCCTCAAGTGGGCGTGTATAACAAGTGGGCGTGGCCAAACGAATTTCAGTTACGATAAACTTTATCATGTCTCTTTTCAGCATGTATATCTCTTGCATAATTATACATTCCTAGTACATTTCATGATTTACGGCACCATCTGAATAGAAAAATCAATATACAGTGTAAGATACCTTTAAGACGATCCCGCTTAATAGGATTTTTCGGATAATACGCCATTTTACTACTACTACGCTACCCCTGCAATCAATGCTAAAACATGTTTTCATACATTTCTTAACGTTTAATACGCCTTTTACGCGTGCCAACAACACGCTTCACTAGCCGCGGTAGGCTGACGGGCAATCGCGGATTATCCTTGAGGAAAAGTATAAAGGGGCCCGCGAGTGCACAGAAGGGGGCGCTAGAGAAAGGAAGGTGACGACCTTTTTTTTTAGCTGAAATTACCGGTATATTCATAAAAGAAAAAGGAGGGTGATGAGCTTTTTTTAGCTCACGAGGCGGTATTTGTGTCAGTGCCTAAGGATATTTCAGCACTGCAGAATTATGATTCTGTTGTGCTGCAATATCTGCCTGTTGTTACTGAATGCAAGTAAACGTAGGTTTGTCCTTATCTCTTGTTACGAGATCCTTGTACATTTTTGATCTATCTGCCATTTATTAATTAAAAATAATAAAAATTAATGATTTTCACTACTATCAAATATAAATAAATCTAAGTTTTTACTGTCTTTTTATTTCCAGGAAGCGGGTCAAAGCGTCCCATGTTTCTATTACAAACTACGCTCCTGATACCAAATGTTTCCGTGAATCCCACCCTCGAGGAGATACAGGAGGTTTTGATCTTGGCTGGAAAACACATCTCAGGGTTATCAAAAGGGGTAGCTCAATGGACGGGAGGAAAAACGCAAAAGGTAAAATATACACATGTATATTGAGTGAATAAATACTTTTAAACTTATTTTTGTGAAAAGTTAACATTTTAACAATCCAAACTTTAATTTATATTTATGTTTATAAAACGATGAATTTAATTTTAGCATTCTGATCAACGCAATGATTCAGTACAGGTCGGTATTAGAGTAACGATTCCAAACACCTTTACCTGAAACCATATAAGAAAAAATTATACTAATTCAACCTGTAAATAGCTTACCCATGTAAATATTTAACAAGTCTCCGTTCGAACATATTAACAAAAATAGTTTACCAAAAAATAAAAATTAACTAATATTAGTTTTTTCTTTTTTTCCAATTTGTGATGTTAATTGTTGTGTATTGTCTAATCACGTGCACTTGTGTTACTCGACGGTGTAAATGTCTGCAATCATTGTTGTTGCTGCTAACCCGCCTATTATTATTGTTTTATATGACACTGGATGTTGTTTTATGTTTTTTACTGTGTAAATACCACATTATTTTTCTTTCCAATTCAATTGTTTTGCCGCTGTTCCTCCCCTGCACGCTTCCCTCATATAGGTGGGTTGGAAGAAGCTAGCCGGACACCAACCGAACCAACTTTTCGAAGTAGTTTCCAAACTTGACGGACAGGTTCAGTCTCTGGCGGTGCCGGTGAATATGGCACAGAAGTCAGTTAAAATGGTTGAAGCTGCGAAAATGAGAAAAAAGAAATATTACCGACTGGAATCAGAGGAGAAGCCGGTTTTCCCGTTTCAACAAAAAAATTTTTACAACCACATAATGGAGAACAAGGAAATTATCAAAACTCTTACCTTGCTGTCAATGTGTACACAGAATGTCAAAACGGTAAATATAATATCTATATTTTGATGTTGGTATAAAAATTGTCTTCTATTCGTTGTTGCGTTGCGGTTTAGCTTTCAAATTGGCTCTACAGTGCGATTTCCAAAAAATGTATTTTTTTTTATTTTAAAATGTACTGAAATCGTATTTTTGCACGAAATATCCTTTAGAAAAATTTACATTTGATCGTACATATGAATATTTCTGTGTTACAGGAAGTAAATACTCTGGTCAAACGTTGGCGCCCTTATCACTATTTGTGGAAATGCGAAAAAACTCTGCGCCAATTGTTAGCATGGAATCTGAATGACTTCGAACTTGCTTTAAAAAGACACAGTGAACTAGAAGCTAAGTTAGCAACCGAACCTGACGTAATAATTATAGGGAATTGTCTGGCTGTATCCACTGAAAAACTTAAATTGGGGCTGAACACAGAACTTAAAAGTAATTATTTTCATTATTCCCTTACGACAAAGCATAATATGTAACTTTCAACAATAAATCATTTATTTTTAGATGGCACTTATAGAATAAGCCAAGCAATGCGCAAAAAATATAAACGTGAAATGGATTACGTCTATGCAATTATGAACGATTTGGAACGCAAACTGGAAAGACCTATTCGAGATTTAGACGACGTGAGGACGGTGATGGAAACATTAAAGAAAATAAGAGAACAAGAAGTCGACATGGAATTAAAAATAGATCCCGTGGAAGTAAGTTCCGTATTTAAATATTGAATGAAATTTATTTAACGGTCTTATTGTACGGAAAACGCCTTCTTCTTTTCATGTAATAAAAAATCTGGTTTTGGTTGAGATTATTTTATTGGCTGGCTTTTCCAGTGTGTATTTATAACCTCATGTCGCAATATCAAATATACTTAAAGTTTAATTTTATATACAGGGTTGATATGGCTTAAATCCACTTATAGAACATACGTATATTGTTCCTGTTCAGTAAGTCTTAGAACCTGTAAAAAATAAATGACGTCTATATACAGTTACCAAAACATAAATTCCATTATTTCATACCATTCAGGAAGCATTCAACGTGATAACTCGATACGAGTTACCAGTGAGCAAAGAAGACATCGAACAAGTGGACAATCTCCGCTACACTTGGCAACAGCTACAAGCCACGGCATTAGCGTCTCACGTGCAACTGCTGAAAATGCAGCCTCAATTTGAGGAAGATCTGAAGAACAACTTGGACAAGTTTAGGGATGACAATGCGGAGTATTGTCATGAGTACCGGCACGCGGGGCCCATGCAGCCTGGTCTAAGTCCAAGAGAAGCTTCGGATAGGTTGATACTGTTTCAGGTAACTATCTAATCACCTAGGGAATACATTTGTATTCCCATATATACTTATGTATTGTCATAGACTTATTTAGGGAGGTCTCACTTAGTCATGTTTTTACAACGCCTTTTAAAATAATACGCAACATTTTAGCTTTGAGGTTTTATGTTTAGACTTTTCACTTAATGTGTTGATCTACTTGCATATAAAACATTTCCAATCTTTATATTGAAATCATGCATTGAGATATCATATTTTCTCCATAATTGGTTATTAATAAAAGAACCGATAGAAAAAAATATAATTTAATAAAAATAATAATTCACACACACAGTTTATCAAAACCAAATTTTGATTTAGAATCGATTTGACGGAATGTGGCGTAAGCTACAAACCTATCAAAATGGCGAGGAACTATTCGGTTTACCTCACACCGAATATCCTGAACTGGCTCAAATAAGGAAAGAATTGAATCTCTTACAAAAGCTGTACAAACTATACAACGACGTGATAGACAGAGTCAGCAGCTACTACGACATACCGTGGGGGGAGGTTAACATTGAGGAGATCAACAACGAGCTGATGGAGTTCCAGAATAGATGCAGGAAACTACCGAAAGGGTAAGATTTACAGCTGTACAATATTAATGTTAACAATGTTATATAAAACAAAATACAGTAAAAAATTTATGGCTTATAAGCAATTTCTTTTAGACAACCTTTGTGTTGGAAGAATAATGTGTTTGAAAGACGGCAATAAGACGAAGAAATTATAAACTTACATTCAAAAGTATAAAAAAATAAATACAACATAATAAATATACAAAATACATTAATAACAATAATAAATACAATTTGTAATCTTTAATAATATTATTATTTCTATATGAGCATGTCAACACGTTGGTGACGTGAACTCAATGTTTTTCCAAAAATGCCCATCGCGGGTAAAGAAGTTATCACTTTTAAAATACATAATACATAAAAGTAACATTTTGGTTTTCCGAATATATGCAATATACCTTTACGAGAAAAATACAGAGTAATCTTCATACTTTTAGCTTAAAAGAATGGCCAGCTTTTTACGCTTTAAAGAAAACGATAGACGACTTCAACGACATGTGCCCCTTGCTCGAGCTGATGGCGAACCGAGCCATGAAGCCACGGCACTGGCAGCGGATCATGGAAGTCACTAAGTACATATTCGAGTTGGATAATGAAGACTTCTGCTTGAAAAATATTTTAGAAGCACCGCTCCTCCAACACAAGGAAGATATTGAGGTACATTCATCGGATTTATGTTGAACTCTAACATTAGGTAGTCTTTAAAACTTTGTTGATGGATATTTTTGTTTTATAAAATATTTTTTGCAACAAAAACTTACTTTATACGGATTACAAACATAATTTATAGGGAATTTACTACTTTTAAGTAGATTCTACAGCTTCGCTGTAGATGTATGTAAGTACGATACCGGCTAAGTTTTTATGATGTCTGATCCTATATTAGATAGCATTTATTTTTTATTGGGCATAACACATGATATCTTTGTCATGTTCAAAAGACGAAAATAAGAAGAAAAAAATTGGCGGGAAACTCAATAAATCCGTGCGTTATTCGGCCATTATTCGTGAATATTTTTCATTAATATTAATAATATTGTAATTATTTGTAAATAAATTATAATAATTATTAATCTTTGCAATATATTATAAACAATGATACTTGAAATAGAAGTTGAATACACAAATGAGAAAGAAATTTTTTTATCATAAATATTTGAAAACGCTGACACGATAAAATTCGGGACTTTTTAATGTACTACCAAAATAAAGATTTGTGCAAAAATTCAATTATTTTGTTACATTTCGATGTTAAATCTTAAGGTGACTAGACTATAACACGTATAGCGTTATCAAAATATAATATAATATGTAATATACTATTATTCTTTTACTAAATATTTTCTAGTTTATTATTAATTTATTGAATAAATATAACTTTTAAGAAGGTACATTATTTCAAGTACATAACAGATTGTATCAAAGAAATATTAATTTTAAATTTTAATCCATTTAATTGTTCTCAAGGATATATGTATATCAGCAATGAAAGAAAAGGACATAGAAGCGAAACTTCGTCAAGTGACAAACGAATGGTCTGTCCACGAGCTAACGTTTCAAACGTTCAACAATCGCGGCGAGTTGCTGCTGAGAGGCGACACCACTGCGGAGACCATCGGACAACTCGAAGATAGCTTGATGATACTTGGGTCTTTGCTGTCTAATCGGTAATAATAGCCGCCTTACACTTTGATGATTATAGATTTATCTGTTAGTTTATAACAAGCTGACCCGGCAAATTTTATAACGTCTAACAGTCAACTCTTTAAAGTATTTAGATTTTTCAATAAATATGATGAACAGAAATTTTCAGGCAATCCATAAAAATTCTCTTAAGAACCAGCGTTCAGCCTTTTTTGAGTTTTACACTTAGCAACACATTCAGCGATCCATTGTTATATTACAGACTAGCGACACACATTGTCCTGTCCAGTATCTGAACACACAGCACAATAACCCCTCATTATAGTGACTCGTCTAAATTTTGAACTCGTCTGAACTTCTACTAATATTTCAAGACTAAAATTAGTCAAATCGGTTCAACCGTTCTCGAGTTATAGCGAGACTAACGAACAACAATTCATTTTTATACACATATATTGATTTGTACGTATAGGTATGTACATATTATACTTCTTGTCGACAGATACAATGCTCCGTTCAGAAAACAAATACAGCAGTGGTTATACGACCTTCAAAGCACGAATGAAATCTTGGAACGTTGGCTTCTCGTACAAAATATGTGGGTATACCTCGAAGCGGTATTCGTTGGCGGAGACATCGCTAAGCAATTACCGAAGGAGGCAAAACGATTTTCGAAAATCGATAAATCTTGGCAGAAAATAATGCAAAGGGCACATGAGACACCGGGCGTCGTTTCTTGTTGTGTTGGCGACGATCTTCTTAGACAACTTTTACCACATCTTCAAGAACAGTTGGAACTATGTCAGAAAAGTCTAAGTGGTTATCTGGAAAAGAAGAGGACCATGTTTCCCCGATTCTTTTTCGTCTCCGACCCAGCTCTCTTAGAAATATTAGGTCAAGCGTCCGATTCTCACACGATACAAAACCATCTCCTTTCTATATTTGATAACATACGATACGTGAAATTCCATGATATAGGTACGTCACTGCAAGTACCATTACAATGCCTTGTAACATTTATAGACCGCCCATACGAGAATGGACAGACGAGGACATTTTTCCGTTAGAAATGTTACTTTAATAGTTACTATGGCAGACTATTTAAAATAACTGTTCACACATCTATTTCAACTAACCTGCCATATTAAATATTAAGCAACATAAAAGTAGCTATCAGATGACACATATACCGTCATTATTGATTCCAGGATAGTTTCGTCTCATTCTCTTTTCACGCGGACTTTTAGTACGTCCGCGTGGGACACATAAGCTCTATGTGACGGACAAAAAGTCCTCGCCTCTCCCATTTTCTTATGTGTGGGCCATTATGGTGTTATCAGAATATCGATAATAATACATGCCTCCTCTTTATCAGAATACAATAAAATGATAGCCATAGTATCATCAGAAGGGGAGGAGATAAAACTAGAGCGTCCAGTACGTGCGGAGGGCTCGGTGGAGACTTGGCTCACTTCCTTGTTACAATCCGCTCAGAGCAGCCTGCACTCGATCATACGGAATGCTGTGTCTGTGATCAATGACCCGGGGTTCAATCTTCTTCTCTTTCTTGACAAAATGCCGGCACAGGTAGTACATATATGTATCTGTACATACATACATACATGTTCGTAATATTAAAATAACGGCTTTTTACTAGATGCATTTGATTTTTATACCAAAACAGCATTTTTTTTATTTGTCAGTGTACCTATCTAAGGGGCTATATATTTGTTTCGTCCAATCTCCAGATGGAACAATTTTGATGAGACTTTTACTGGCACATAGAATACTTTCACTTTTGCTTTCACTTTAGTTACAAGGACGGTAAATAATCGATATTAAAAACACGATTATAGTGACTACTACTACTACTACTACTACAACCGCTCTGGTGTAGTGGTGCTGCATGCGCTATTAACGCCGGCGGTCGCGGGTTCGATTCCCGCTCGGGGCG
>DVXP01003385.1:0-11373 GCA_018235645.1 Junonia grisea
TTGAATGTCGTCATTCAATGAACGCGCTAGTGATTCAATTGGATAGCGGATTCAACAAGATGACTGCGACATATACAATGCCTAGGCATTGTATACATTGCCGGATTATACACTTTGCCTATAACATACATAGTTCGTCCGGCACTAATATAAAATCTTTAGCGGCCGGAAAACCTGTAATTGTACGTTTTACCCATTTCATTTTGACCGAGCACTTTCTAGTAGGGGGCGCTAGCGTAATGTTTGCACACGGGCGCCACATGGACTAGAGACGGCCCTGTGTGTGTTAACACGAAATATTTAATAAGCATTTGAAATAACTATCATTGTTTTATTGCTCAAGTTTTCTAGTGCCAGTTTGCGTGCGACTAATGTTGCTCTTATCAGTCACTGCAGTGCAGTTACTCAGATTGTATGATACTGTCATAAGATTTATTATTATTAAGGGCAAATCAGTTGGTAACTTACATCTATCGGATGTAAGTATCCGTCATCCGATGGATGTAAGCTAACAAAATATACTTCCACTTGCCACTTCCCACACGACGTCATAAGTAGCAATGCATGTACTCGCAAAAATGCATCTTTGTGTAATGACATCGTTACGTTACTTTGAAGCCATTAACTCATACTTAGATCTTAAAACACAGATCGAGTGAGACAAGTTAAATAATCTACTGTCAAGTCCGCAGCCCGCAGCGTGTGACCCTAGCATTAAACTAACTAATAGATATCGGTGTAGCCTGACTTTACCTCCTAACTGTCAATACTATTCCGTCGAGCAGTTTTCTAAAACCGAGCGTTTGGAGGAAAGATTCCTCTCACATCACTGCATCAGAGAAGTTCCTGAAAAAAAATAATTTTGTTAGTTATCAATAGAGACCGGATTATATGTAACATAAAATGGTCAATACATGCATGAAGATATGTACGAAAAATACCCGAAATATGCACCAACAATGGTGATATATGCAAGTGCATATAAATTTTACCGATAAAATAGCAAAAATGGTACAATTACCGATAAAATAAAAGTAAAAGTCACAATTTTCTTGAATGGCAACCAAAAAAATATGAATGGTCATCCCGTACATTTCACACACATTTTTAATCGTGCCATTATATTTCATTTTTATGATTTTTAATCTATCAGCTTAACTTTATTTTAACACCATAAATATTCCATATATGTATCTATGAGTATCTCAGTGTGAGTACTTTATGTTTTCATTTATTTAACTTATTTAATACACATACTATTTTTTTAAAAGGTAACTTTGTGCAATGTGCTTAGACCTATCCTCACTATAGACTTAAGCTATGCCAAATAGATATTTGGCATAGGTGTAGATACACTTTTTCGCTGTTGGTTTATAAAGTATATAAATTTTGCGCTTACCGTTTTAAAATTATGTTTATTAAAATATTCGTGCCCTTACTTCTACATAATTATTATTCCGTTTAAATTTTCTTTGTCTTCTTTTTTTCAACGGATTTTTTAATAATTTCCCGTAAACAAATACTACCAGTTATTTTATATTTCATAATTTATGATTGTAATTAAGGAAATATACCGAGGTGTTTGGAAGAACTCGTAAGAGTAAAATGTATAAAAGATACACATTTTTTATTTTCTTCTTACGCTCTTGTCATAATATCAATAGGGGTGTATTATTTTAATTTTATATTGTACGAAATATATGAAGTCTGAGTTGGTCGCTCATGTAATAGGTATAAGTATACGTAACTCGGATTATAATACGAGTTTACTTGTTTCTTTTATAGTGCTTCCAAAATTTTAAAGTTGATTAAAATGTTGGTATTATAAAGTTTGACACAGACAAAGAGGTGTTTAATTTAAGTAATTTAATCCATTACATTTAAATAAAATAAAATATTTATAAAACTACGGAATAATTCCTGAATCGCTGATTCAATTTATTGTTTTAATGTATTGAGCGATTACAGTAAAATTTACGCAACATAGCGTGTAAGCCATTTACATTATTAATGACATTTTTACCAAGGTTAACCAAGGTTACTATGTATTATAACAATAGTCAGAATAAAAATTTTATGTGTTTCACGAGATGATGCTGCCGAGTCGTTATATTATTACTTTAAAACCACCAGATGCCTTAGCTTTTACTATAATAAAAATATTTATAAACAATTCATATCTCAAGTATTGTTTAATTATAAAATAATAAATTAAAATAAAATTGCAGTCGATTCGGAATTAAATATGTGGAAAAAACATTTATCATTGTGTGTAATTAAGCAAAAGTACCATGCGTAATAAAACAACTTGGTTCCAGTATAGTTTTGAAAGACATAGTAACACTTCCCAATGAAAACTATTTCCATGAAATATCTACTCTTTAAAGGTCACATCCGTTGCATCTTCTATTTTAATTAATGTGAAATATTAAGTAGTAGGTACATACTATTCTTTCTTAAATTAAATTTTTGTGTGCGCGAGTAGGTACTTTATTATTAAAATTTTATTTGGTAATTAAAATATTTATATTATATTTTATTTTAAAACACTAGCAATCTATCCCGGCACCGCACAGATTATTTTTAAAATAGAAACTATATTGTAAATCAGTAATAGTATTATGATTATATAATTATTATAAATCATTATATACTTGGAGAATTTCGAAAATCAGTCAAACAGTTTTTTTTTTAATATAAAAATTAACATTTTTTTCTCTGTTTATCATTCTGTAAAACATTGGCAGATCCAATTATTATTTATCGATCATTTTGAATGAGTGTTGAATTTTAGTATTTTTTTACTTCAATCACTCGCAAACAATGATACACGATTACGATTTTTAAAATATTTAAAACTAACAATAAGATCCACGTTAACAAAATAAAATTACAATTAATTTAAACAACTAAAAAACAAGAAAGTTAGATGTATTTTGTTACATCATTTACAGCTACGAGTATGAGAGCCTTTTGAAATTTCTCACACAAAAGTTAGGGTCATCTAAATCTCTCCCGTTCGTCTATTAAGTGCGTCGTTACGCTGCAGGATACCGGAATGGTAACGGGACTTGTCCTTTCTTTTTACTTTTTTTTCCTATCCTGGGGTCCGAAGCATGCGTTCACTTTTAGTGACGCCCAAACATTTTTTTGAATCTTTCTGGAATAACATTTTTAACTTACATGTTTCATCTTGTTAGAGCACCACGTAAATGTATGTATGTATATACCTACTATGATACAATATGCTTTTAATGAGATAATGTAAATAATGACTTTTGATTGGAGCCAAAAACACATATAGTTTAAACTAACATAAGTACTATAAAAGTAAAGTATCGCTAAAAATGTAGCGCTACAGAAAATCAAATTGAAATTACATATAACAATAATTTTATACATATCTTTTGTCTTACGAGTATGATCAGTTTATCATTTTAATTATAGTAATATATATTGTTAAAGACAGTCCAAAAGGGAATAATAATACAAACAATACATGTATCTATTACAGTTCTCCATACAGTATTCTATCTCTATATCGCCATGTCCTCTGTTTTGACATCAACAATCGTCACTAATCGTGTATACCAAATAGTTCCGCTAACAATACATTGTTGTATGTACATGAAATTTTAATATATGAACTTATATTCTTTTTATTAAAATTAATATTGATTCTTCATCACTTAATTTAACATTTTGTTGAATAATGTATCAGAAATTCAAAATATAACTAGCGCATCAAGTATTAGTAAATTCGTTACAGACTTATGCATAACATTGGCGTCAGCATGAACCGTAGTTTTGTTAAGTGATTGATTTAGGACCCATTCGTTCAGTGAGCAGCTACTTTGTGGTCAAACTGCAGGTCCTTTGTTTACTATTCCTTTGTACGAATAACGGAAAGCAGCATTGTATGACGCTTTATGACGTCACACGATTTTTAACAAAAATAAACTTTTGCTGTCATGCAAGCTCCGTTACAAACTAACAGGTTCTAGTGTAAACCGGGACCAATAGTGCATAATACCCTTTCTAAGAATAAAGTGTACCTCTCAAAACAAAAGCGGAAATGATATATGACGGATCATAAATCCTGGGACTGTGACGAATTTGAGGTTTAGAATAATATGAGTGGTAGTTTCGAGCATTTCCTTTACGACTTTGAATAAAGTAGCCTTTGCGGTTTTGAAGAAATAATAGATTTTTTGTTTTATGTTTAACTGTTAAAATAAGGTAATAATAGCAATAGAAATAAATCTTTTAAATTTCAGAGTGTCGTTGTGTGATAAAAGCATTAAAATTTTAATTTAAACGATACAATAATACGTATTGGAGCAAAAAATGGCAATGACGGATCGAAAATTTCGGCGTCGGCATCAATTGTCAGACATTCAATTAACATACTGCTCCAGCTCGCAAATGTCGACTTTTTATGTAACAAAGTATTCTGTTACGGGACTTTTAAATTAAAGGGGTTAAATATAAAGGATGCAGAAAAAGCAGAAAAAAGTCTGTGATTACTTAACCCATATCCGGCATTTAGACTATGAAGCATATGGCCGTGTAACCCTTTGGCCCCGTTATGTCGATTAGGCAACAGTTGGTTTATTTATTTGTGGAATAGATTATTTTTTTATTCATAACAATGGTTTAAATTTTGCCAGGTGAGCCGTTAGTGAACTTTTTTTACAGGATGCTTGTATTGGAAATATATTATAATGAATAGATTTATTTTAGAAAAATCTTCGTAAACTAATTAGCTAAAAATGTCCGTTACATATGTTTATGTCTATTTCTTTTTTATTAGTAACGTTGAAACGTATTAGACTATACTAATGCAATATGCAAATAATGACATACAAAGTATTTAGAATAATATTTATTGTTTATTATTATTTATTATATAGTAATTTACATCACCATCCAGGTATCTAGAGAAGACTTCAAAAGCCATTTGAAAATATTTGTATAAAAAATCCCAATTATATAGTCATTCATTTCTAACTTTTTCAAAGATCTGAGATCGACTGGTATGCCTAAGTGATTAGTTATCTAGTGTGTTAATTTATTTTCACTTTTCGCCATATCGAGTGCGTGGCGAGAGAGCCGTGACGGGAGCTGTCGATGTATTGCCGATTCCTGGAATCGACGCTTTCCATTGCCGAGTGAACTGCATCTTCCCGAGGAAATGCACGCGGGTTCGTTGCACTTACAAACTCATAACCCCCTTTCTAAAGCACCGATCCAATTATGTGCACTTTCGCAAGCCACTACTGTCACTCGCCTAGATACGAATAGGAAACTCGACGATGCGCTTGCTCGCCCACCTGCCGCTGACGCCGCCATTTGTCGTTATCTATCAACCACCAGCCCTTTTTGTATTAGAGCATAATCTTACCTACATATAGAAACTAAATATTTTTATTTATATATTATTATACGTAATATTCCATCCAATTTATATATTTAATTTGATATTTACCTAAATCACGACGATGGTGAAGCCACATCGGACATTGACCGAACAATATGAGCAATTAATTACTTATTGCAATTACAATGTTATATTCCACTTTCCGAAAATGAGTAAGAAATTTTCAACTTTTTCCGAACGCCATTAATGTGCAATGTAAGAAAGTTTTTCCGCCGTAATCACGCTTCGTAGCGCACGCTAATGAAAACGAGACAGGGTATCGAACTCGTCTGCCGGCGCACTGATAATAAACTGTCTACATCGTGTTTAATTGTATTTCATAAATTTAATTTTATGATAGATATAAAAAAATATATCCACTATAATGCATAATTAAATTAGAATATATTTATCAAATCACAGTGGTTCTAATTTAAGCTATAAAACATAAATACTAAGATCCGACGAAAATGTATAATCTTAGTATGTTTATACAATTTAGATGGAACAGAATATCTTACTCGCAAGGAAGCACCATTACAAATTCAAAATTTCCGTATTGTAAAACTGTTTTTGCATGATATATCCTGACGAACGGTGCTCAATGTAGTCTGTCCTATTTCAGTCACAATCTGATACAGACCGGACAACAGCGCCATACGCGGCTATTACCTAATCCTGTTAATAATTTATAAGACAAACCGTATTCTGCGTACGGAATTATGTATTTAGTCAATGTTTTAAATGAGGAAGATAATCATCCAGGAATCTTAACTACTTCGGATAACGTAACCCTTTCCATCTGATCTGAATACACTTTGATTTTGCTACAAGTAATTTGGTTTGAAACAAAAAAATATAAACATTAATATATAGATATTTACAATTATACATACAATATTAATATCCCATAATAGTTGGGTAAATACCAGTTAATATACGATAAATTATATTGTCGATATACGAATGACGTGTATGATGTATCACTTAAATAGACATGACAGGCGTGTCCCACATACTATTTCCAGAAACTAGACAGGTTGAACTTGTCATAAGTGATTGCCAAGACAGAGGGGGGATTAGAGTGCATTGACATACTTACCTACTGCACAGTGCACTGGCGAAAATGCATCGGCGACGCATCGTCACTCGCATCTGCGGCGCCAGAACCATTCCTGTTAGACCCTTCACATACACTCCGTCTTATCATAATGTTACTAACTTAGAGTTCTGACTCGCAAATGTGCAGCTCAATCTATAATGGACGCATTACATTACCGATGCCGCGGAAAAGTAGAATGAAGTCTGCACAACGATGTGATTTTCACTTACAAACTTGAAAATAGAATTTATACAAAATGTAGGACCTTCTTAAGTCGTTTTTGTACTGAGTATTAAAAAACTAATTAAATATTAAATTGATTTAATAAACTAATTTTATTATTATTTTTTAAATGATTACGAATAACTCAGCAGTCGTAAAATATTTTATTGTAAGTGAGAATTTGTACAAAAACCAAAAATAAATACAATAATGAAAATACTTTTTAAACAAAAATACATACTTATATTGATATAAAATAAATGCAAACGAAGTAACCTTTCGAATCATACGGTATTATTTAATAATTGGTAGAATGCAAGGTAATATGAACGCGTAGTGCACTTGACACGGCGCGAGGTCAATGACAGCGTAGCCGCGTAGCGCTGCACTGTCGCCGGCACTTTCGTAGCTGACCTCCAAATTTATGATAATCCGAAAATTTTATAATTATACATAATGATTACATCTGCAGTTTTGTTTTGTCAATATACGCGATATAAATCCGTTCAAACTAGTTTTTTTTTAATGTGCAATAATCGCGAAAATCTAAGACATTAGTTTTGTTTATATTTTTGATTCCATTGTGTATCATAATTTTCACATTTTTGAGGTAAATTGTTACAATTATCTCATCTTGATAATAATATTACCTTCATATTCCTGAACAAGCTTTGAACCATATTAATTTAATATAGCGGAATCAATTTCTTTAATATTCTATCATTATTGTTATTTTTCATAGCGCTGTGAATATCAACAAAACGAGAACAATATCGAAACCAGAATGTATCCACAATATTATGTCAAAATGAGTTCATTGGTCTATTTTTTTCCTCATTTCTTTCTGAAAATTACAGTTAAATAATACATCAATGACTCACTTAAGAATTATAATATCAAAGACCAGTGTGAAATACAAACACTAAAACAAAATGGATGTGATTTTTGCTTGTTATACTTAAAATACATTCACAAAGCAATTTCAGAAAAATTGCCTTAAAAAGGTTAGCCTTTCCTACATTTTGAACATCTTTTATGAGACCAAATTCTATAAAAACTTTAGGAAAATCAAGAATAAGTGGTAATAATCGATACCAGATTTTCAATAGCTAATTATTAGAACTTTAGTACATTAATGAGTGTAGTGCATGGGTGTCAATGCATGAGATGACAATGAAAGTACGAGGCGTTTCTCGCTTGCGATAGTTCGCGGCAATAAGGCCACCCGCGTTCAACGGCCCCGATTGCGCCGTTACGAACGCCGCTCTCGCTGATCGTCACACTATTCACTGATATAATAATCACACGTTTAGAAGACAGAAGGCATAAGCCTCCAGCTAAATTGAAACAGTTGCCACTAACAATGTCAAACTTCAATATTTCGTCCTGTCAAAACTTAATATGTGCATGTCGGAACGGGGAACATTGTTTTTGGCATAAATAATGTTAATTTAAAAATTGTGTAACTTCAGTACTTTAAAATTTCAATTCTTGAAACTTTTAAACATTTAATAGCCTACTACGTTCATCAGAACGAGTCTCTACAAATAATATGATAAACCTTTAATGGTATTTGACATAAGGATAAATAAATACACGCTCTTAAAACTTAATAATGTATAAACAAACTGGAATGACCACGATTGTTGCAGACTTCAACTATTAAGTAATCTTTGATAATGACGTTTAAAGTGAATTTTTCGCATCTGGCGAGAGGTCGTTAACCTGGTATCTGTAGAGCCTTTCATTTTCCGTCTTTGGTTCTCAAATTTGGTCGCAAACTAGTTTCCTACATTACTTTTTAAACTAGTTATAAAAACATACAATAATGTTTAATATATTAAACAAAATAGAATACTTTGATATCATTAGAGTAACACGGTATATTTTTGATACAATAAAATAAAAATATATCCATCGAATATCTGAAAATATGAGTATAAATATGAAAATATTACATGAATTTAATATAAGTTTTTCATGAGGACTTGTTTCATTACAATGTAATATTTGTAGGTGTATAGGACAATATTATCATTAAAATATTTAAAATACTAATTGATATTCACGTTAACATTTAATAGGTACATTTTATAATTCAGGAAATCGATCTCAAAACTACAATATGATATCGAAAAGAGACGCCACAGTATAAATTAATGAAATATCTTATATAGTAATAGTTCAAAATATTTTCTAATATAAATATTTATAAGCAAATTCGTTTTTCTTAATTGTCTGATAATATAATTTATAAAAAGGAGGTAATATAAAAACCCAACTGGTCTTCGTAGAAAGTAATAACGGTGTAACCAAATACGTATGCGCAAACGCAAGAAGGAGGCGAACGCCTATGATTCACGAAACTTCGACCGCTTTGTGACATAATAAACAAATTTACTTCATTTCTTCGTCAGTCTTTTCCATTTCCCCATCTTACTCACACTACATACTATCCGAGTCATCGGCAAATCCGAGAATCACAAATGCGGGAAACGGTATTTTATGTTTTGCTGATTTACTTGTTATACCTCTTGATATATGTTATATTATTTATCGTAATTTATCAGATGTTAACTACTTTTAATTTTAATATTAATTAGAAATGTATGATAAGGAATAAATCTAGGAAAACATTTTTCGTTATAATCTTAAGTCAATACTCAAAATGAATACAATGAGAGAGACGACAATTATACACAATACCGAATCGGCTGGCAACGTCACCGTGCCGGTCACTATCGCGCGTATGTAGATGATTGCAGCAGCTTTCCGGTAATGTAACAGTCGAGTATGCTTGTAAGAATTCTGCTGTAAGTTCGTTGAACTTTTGCGAGTGCAGAACGCAGCAGCAGGGTGGGGGAGCTACACTAGGTCACACCCGGCCGTCGGCACACTTACCTTGACTCGACGCACTCGGCGCCGTCGTGCGCTCTGGCATCGCATAGAAAACTAGGCAACACCCTAGCAATTTCTCTCAATTATTTTTATGCAAATGCATCATTATTACGTAGGGCGACAGCTCTAGTGTAGCGGTGCTAATGTATCTTTCAAGCCAGTGGTTGAGGATTCGAGCGCCAAAATTTTGGTTCCAATGTCTTAATCAAATCAGTCAAAAAAGGACTCAGTCCTTCCATACTTGTACCTTGGACCACATACCATTGTACCTTGGAGACTCTCAAAAAGTCCCGATTGTTATAACAATCACCTATAATTGTCATTACTTACTAAATAAAATATATTAATCCAATTGGTTAGAATTACGTTCGTAAGAATTACCCTTGGAGGTACGCTCTGTACAAAGATGTGGTAAAATCATCGACTAAAATTATAAAAAGACCCTAGTAAAAAACGGAAAATGCTAGGACGATGCATCAGTATTATGTAGACAGCATTTTACAATTTAAAAATTCTGAAATAATAAAGTTACTTACGAAGTTATCTAGAGTGAACCAATAACTTCTTAAGTTTTAAGGTTACGTTACTTTTACTAATGGTAAATATAACCTACTGTTGATTTTTGATGATGTCAGTTTTTATTTCTCAACTAACTTTTTCCTTGAGACCCAAAAATTCTTAACAAGAAACAACAAACAATGTCCCAGAAATTCTCGACTTCTTCAGATTTTTAAATATCTTTAATAAAAGCTATGAAATTTTCAGTTAAATATAAAAAAAAAATAAAAAACAAAAATTTGATTTTAGACATACTTCGTCAAGCCTTGATTAATATTTAGTCTTATTGGGGTTATTTTATATTATTATATCAAATATTTTGTATTTTACTTAATATCTATAATAAAACGGAATCTTTTATTGATTGAATTAAAAGTTTCAATTCCTTACAGTCCTTTATTCAATAATTTTAGAATTATCTTTATACACGAATGTATCTCTTTAACTGAAATTAAGTAGAAATTTTGATCTTACAAAACAATTATTCGTTGAAGTAAGTAAGAAAAATATAGTACAATGTCCAACAGCTAAATACATTGACATTTTAAAAAATGAATAAAAAAAATAAACCTAATTTAAAACAAAATAAAAATCTTATAAAAATTATAAAATAAATTACGTAGCACTCAGAGCCTAAGAGGGTTGATTTTCAGTGGGGAAACATTATATTAAAAAAAAATACACCTGTTGTCCAAGTCGTCGGTCAAAAAGAAAAAATATAATTATCGTGTGATATAATTTCTTGGGTTTTGGAAATAATTCAAGTTTCTTAACATACCTATAAATTAGGTAATTAGGTATTTTATTAATAATTAATTGCTATCTCGATATCAAAAGAACTGAAAATCACAAAAGCTGATATTTCTTATATATATAGCCTAAAATCATAGGCCTCGAATGTTCTTTAAAATCCGTATGTTTCTCACTTAGACCAATTTAAAGTCGACTTCGAGGCATTTTCTGAAAAGCCAGAGTTGTATTTTCACCAAGATATGATTAATTTCGAGGACAAATACAATAAAAACATGGTAGAGGTGAAAACATTGAGAAATAGCAAAATATCCCCTTTTTTTGGCATTCCCCATCCATTCCATTAATTCCCCATCCATACCCCCTAAATTGGTGTTGCAAATGTCCATGGGCGACAGCATTCACTTACCATCAGGTGCTCTGT
>DVXP01003386.1:0-11372 GCA_018235645.1 Junonia grisea
AGACACACAGACACACAGACAAACATAGCGGTCAAACTTATAACACCCCTCTTTTTTGGTCGGGGGTTAAAAATAGAATGTAAGTCGTGTTTTTTTATTTCTTTGCTTTTTTCACTAAATAACTATGTCAACCAACCTACATCCAAACAAATTAAAAAATAAACCGGCCAAGTGCGAATCTAACGTGCGGAACTAACGTATCCAGGATTTCAGATTTTTTTTGTTATGTAAATTAGTAAATCGTATGAAAATATTTTTCAATTTTTTTAGCATAAACGACCGCATCTTGTACATTTACGAAGAAGTATTGTATTCTCACAGCTATAAATGACAATAGATGTACACTTAGGATATAGTTTTAATTTCTACTCGATAACGTTCCCGAAATATTTCTTTTGGTCTTTGAGACAAACTGATGAATAACAGAGTTGTTCCGTTTTTTGTCCTTTTGATGTACGGAACCCAAAAAATTTGTTTTTGAAGAAAGTATATTTTGTTCATAATATGCGATAAATTATTCTCTATGCATTGATGTGGTAAATGAAACTGTGATATAGACGTCTTGACGTTTGTACATAAACATCGAAATATTGAATTTATCGTAACCATTCGACATGCATCACATTTATTAAACAAACTCCGGCATTACAAAATTCAAGTTCGTAATAGTAATAAATAAACTAAAAAAGGAAATAAGAAGGTGTCTACAAATAGACAATTTTATTGTATAAAAACTCTATTACTTTAAACTCAAAAATAATAACCACTTAATCAGTATTTTATATTATAACTCTGAAACATGTTATATGTTTTGTGCAAAATTTTGGTAGGCAAGCCCTGTCATTACATAATTACAAAATTTACTTATAAATTTCAATCAGTATTCAATTATTTCAACATTCACATGACAGGCGGAATGAAGGCAATTTAATTTCACGCATTTACATGTAAATTTAAATGTAAAATATCTACAATGCTATCAAATGACTTGTCACTTTAGACGATCATATATTAATTTAAACAATGATTCAAATGAAATTTAATAATATTTGAAAATTTAGAGTTAATTTACTTACTAAAAATTCATTACGTAAAATAATTTGCTTGTTTTTTTTTTGTTTTTAGAAGCTCTACATTTAAAAAAAGATTGTTTCACGAACAAAATAGATAAACAGCGTTGTGTTCTGATTCGAAGTTATTTCTATTTCTATATATAATATAAAATAGCATAAAAATGAAATCACAACGTATTCTTTCTTAATTAAATTTGATTTACTATAGAAATGTATGTTAAAGTTCGTGCAACAATCCCGTAGTATTGCATGGGCATGTGCTAACTCGTGCGTGTGCGCAGTACGAGTTGACGCTGGTGGCATCTGACGGGCGCAACGAGAACTCCACGCGTGTCATAGTTAACGTGCTTGACATCAACGACCTCCCGCCCCGGTTCACACACAGCGCTTACGTCACCCAGGCCCTCGAGGAAACAGGCCCCTACCCCCACTCCCTAATACAGGTTTTAGTTATTTTATTTTTTTTATTTTTCTTTTCGTTTTCCTTGATCAATTCAAGTACTCATGTAAACTTAATGTATGTATGAACTTGTGAGATTAATTTCGAAATGGGCAAATTATTATGGAATCAACACCGATAATATACCTAAATAATAAATCGAAAAATAATAAATGTTACGAAATAACGTAATTGAAATTTAAAATAGACGTACGAACTACTTATTCAATGTACTTATTTTATAAATCCATATTCTTTTCTCTACCTTTATTTTTAATATCATATATTTTCCTTTATTTCATCCTATACTTCCGTAGACTCATTACCTCCACTTATCTTGTTACATAAAGGTACTAAGGTAACGTTGATAGAATTAATTGAAATATAGAGTACTGCTCTTAAATCAACAGGAGGCAGGTAAGTGGATAAGGTTTACAAATTGCTTGAATTTTCGCTTGACTCGAGTTAAAAACTCTGCAAGATTTTGAACGTTTTCCTTTTAATTAAATTTAATGCATGCTAATATGTACTTAGCTGGATTAGATGTCTTTAATCTTAATCACTTCTTTAAATGAATTTATACACAAATTATTCTTTATATCCGACCTATAGGCCTTTCAAAACTCGGCCTTTGTTCATCTTGTTTACTTAATTTAATTAATCGTCTTTTACAAGGCCGTTCGTAGAAACAAGACGGACAGTTTGCGTTTTATGTCTTTTTAATATTTTTAATTTAGGTATCAAATTAAATCAAACAGAACTTGAAATATGCTTAAGAGTTATAAGTACTCTTCTTGAGTTAGTAAATACTTATTGCAAACAGATAAAATTTTCCTTACTTTTTAATAATTATAATGACTAATATTTTCTATCACGTGAAGAAGATATTCGCTATTTTAAAAACAACTAAGTTAAAAAGCTCGTATTCGCTCATTTTCTTAAAACGCTACGTAAAAATTGCAGAGACAAATAGAACGTGTTCGTACGTCCGTCAACCGTGAGATGGATTTTTTTTATAATTGGTCTAGCTTCGCAAATAATCCGTGTAATTATGCAAACGTCGACCCTCTTCATCTCTATGGCTCTGGCCAAGCAAAATCAGTAGGGTCTTTTTTTCTTATATAAAAAAAAAAACGGTCGCTTAATAAATTCGTATCGTTACATTTATAAATGTCCTTGACAAAAAATGTGTAAGCTTCTTATTAGAAAAAGAGATTTATTTACTTAATTTTAGTAAAAATGTTTCCTAATGTATTAAATCGTCTCATAATATTTATATAACAGATATTGTTTCGTTATCACCCACAATATATTATCTTGTAACATAAGAAATTGAAAGGACCCATTTATATTTTTTCCCATTATTCTTCTCAAACTGTTTAAATATCACTGGAGCTTTCCTTCTCAAAGTATAAAAAAGCAAAGTTTTTGTCGACCGTTAGCGCGAGCACCCGCTGTCGTATGCCGGAGCGAACAATCTGCTACATCGTATGATTTTGTTCATAACATTGAAAAAGTTAAATAATAACTGCGGAATCTTATTAAACCCCACCCTTACCCTTAATTTTATCCTACCTTTGACATTCGAGTAAAATAACGAGCTTGAACGTTACGTGAAGTAGAAGCACTTCTAGCTAAAAATAACAACTAAAGTACTAAACTACTGTTATAGAGTTTACGCGTTATTTTACATGTTATTTATTATTTTCTACGAACACGTTGCATTGTTAAGGTCTTATAAATTGTTTATGTAAACTGCAGCAACGCGGGTATTACGGAAAGTACATGTTTAGTTACTTTAAATACTAGGTACTTAACTAAATTGTAATTACGCAAGACTATCACTATCGCCTAGCATAGCAAAATCATAAATCAACTGGCAAAATGATTTAATCCGCTAAAGGTGTAGATAAATAACTCGTAGCGTAGCAGTTGTTATAAATTATATAAATAATAAAATCAAATATTTCCATCAGATTCTTATTTAAATATTATCCCATTTCAAATCAAATTTTAAATTTTAAAAGGCGTAGATAATTTAAAACGTGAATATTTCAGTTACGTATATCAAGTTTCATACTACGAGATCAAAAGAGTGTACGAATGCTATCAAAAGTTAAGTTGTTCTACTTCATCGTCAAGCATTAATATCCTGTTTTGTGAAGATAATTCCGGATATCCCGCTATGCGAGATACTTTTCATGTCGAACTTTCTAATATTATTGCGTAAACAAAAGAAACAAAGGCCAAGTTTCCGATATGATCCGATATTTTGGAAAATATTTCTCTACTATCTATTATTGCCGAAAAAAAAATTGATTCCAGCCATATAACGAAAAAGCAGTTAAACAATATAATTATTTATGCTTCACATAAGTCGTTATTTAAATCTTCAAAAGTATTTTCCATCAATCGTCATGTACTGCTTTATTGTATTAATAATAATTAATGTGAAACAGGTGACAGCTACAGATGGCGACAAAGATAGACAACAAAATATTGTTTACTTCCTTACGGGCCAAGGGATTGATCCAGATAATCCATCAAATAGCAAATTCGACATTAACCGAACGACTGGAGAAATATTCGTTCTTAAGGTAAGTTTTATAAAAATTATATGTATCTAGTATCAATTTTCATAATGTTATGAATGAAAAAGTAACTTACAAACATTTGTTGGTGCGTAATTTTTAACCCCTTTTTAAATGTTAATGTTAAATACTTCTTTTGTAGCCATTAGATCGCGATCAACCAAACGGAAGACCGCAATGGAGATTCACAGTGTTTGCTCAAGATGAAGGAGGTGAAGGACTCGTAGGATATGCTGACGTCCAAGTTAATCTAAAAGATATTAACGATAACGCACCCATTTTCCCACAAGGTGTTTACTTTGGTAATGTAACAGAAAATGGAACAGCGGGGATGGTTGTAATGACTATGACTGCCATAGATTATGACGATCCTGCCGAAAGCAATAATGCCAAATTATGGTATTCTATAGAAAAAAATGTAATAGAGGAAGAAACAGGTTCACCAATATTTGAAATAGAACCAGAAACCGGCGTAATTAAAACGGCTGTTTGTTGTTTAGATCGTGAAAGAACGCCAGATTATTCGATACAAATTGTAGCATCAGATGGAGGGGGGTTAAAAGGAACAGGTACAGCTTCCATAAGAGTAAAAGATATAAATGATATGCCACCTCAATTTACTAAAGATGAATGGTTTACTGAAGTTGATGAAACGGATGGAACAAATTTACCTGAGATGCCTATTCTTACTGTAACTGTTCATGATGAAGATGAAACAAATAAGTTCCAATACAAAGTAATTGAAAACAGTGGATACGGTGCTGATAAATTTACTATGGTTAGAAATAATGACGGTACTGGTTCTTTGAAAATCGTTCAGCCATTAGACTATGAGGATCAATTACAAAGCAATGGTTTTAGATTTAGAATACAAGTTAACGATAAAGGAGAAGATAATGACAACGACAAATATCATGTAGCATATTCATGGGTGGTAGTTAAACTTAGGGATATAAATGACAATAAGCCTCAGTTTGAACGCGCAAACATTGAAGTATCGGTGTATGAAAATGCAGAAGTTGGTAAAAGCCTTGAAACCTTTAAAGCTACGGATCCGGACCAAGGTGGCAAAAGTAAAGTTTCTTACGCTATTGATAGGTCATCAGACAGAAAAAGGCAGTTTTCTATAAACCAAGAGGGTACTGTAAGTATTCAAAGATCTTTAGATAGAGAAGATACGCCTAGACATCAAGTAAAAATATTAGCTATTGATGATGGAGTTCCTCCTAGAACCGCTACAGCAACGTTGACAGTTATTGTACAGGATATCAATGATAATGCACCTACGTTCCTTAAAGATTATAGACCCGTTTTAACAGAGCATATAACGCCTAAAAAAGTAGCAGAAATATTGGCTACTGATGATGATGACAGGTCTAAAAGTAATGGCCCTCCGTTTCAATTTAGACTTGATCCTGGTGCTGATGACATAATTAGAGCATCCTTTAAAGTAGAACAAGACCAAAAAGGTGCAAACGGTGACGGTATGGCTATTGTCTCATCACTCAGGTCTTTTGATAGAGAGCAACAGAAGGAATACCTTATTCCCATCATTATTAAGGATCATGGCAATCCAGCAATGACTGGAACAAGCACTTTAACTGTAGTGATTGGAGATGTTAATGACAATAAGATGCAACCGGGCTCTAAGGAGATTCTCGTATATAATTATCAAGGACAAGCACCTGATACTGAAATCGGAAGAGTTTATGTTTACGATTTGGACGATTGGGATTTACCCGATAAGAAATTTTTCTGGGAAACTTCAGAACATCCGAACTTTACATTAAATGAAGAGACGGGAATGATTCAAATGAGGCATAAAACTAGAGAAGGCAGATATCACTTAAAGTTTAAAGTTTACGATAGAAAACATACCCAAACCGATGTTCCTGCTAACGTTACTGTATATGTCAAAGAAATATCACATGACGCTATTATAAATTCAGGTTCAATACGAATATCAGGAATATCAGATGAAGATTTTATTCGAGTTTGGAATTATAAAACACTAAGCGTATCCAGAAGCAAATTAGATATATTTAAAGACAAATTAGCAGATTTACTTAATACCGAACGAGAAAATATCGATATATTTAGTGTTCAGTTGAGAAAGAAACATCCACCGGTAACTGATATTCGTTTTTCAGCACATGGTGCTCACTACTATAAACCTATTCGGTTAAATGGTATAGTACTCATGCATCGAGAGGAAATCGAAAGAGCTGTAGGAATTAACATAACGATGGTTGGCATTGATGAATGTCTTTATGAAAATCAAATGTGCGAAGGATCTTGTACAAATGTCTTAGATATTAGTAACTTACCATACATGGTTAATGCTAATAAAACTGCTCTCGTTGGTGTAAGAGTTGATGTAATTGCTGAGTGCACATGTGGTGCCCGAAACTTTACACAAGCTGAGACCTGTCGAAATTCCCCATGTTACAACGGTGGTAGATGTATAGAAGGTAAATACGGCTTAACTTGTTCGTGTCCACCAGGTTATACAGGGCCAAGATGTCAACAAACGTCGAGGAGTTTCCGAGGCACTGGATGGGCATGGTATCCATCTTTAGAGATGTGTGACAGTTCTCACTTAAGTTTTGAATTTATAACCAGAAAATCGGAAGGTGTTTTGCTCTATAATGGACCGATAGTACCACCCGAACCCGAGGAAATTGTAGTATCAGATTTCATTTCTGTCGAACTAGAAAGAGGAAATCCAAGGTTGCTAATAGATTTTGGCTCAGGCACATTAGAACTCAGAGTAAAAACTAAAAAATCGTTAGATGACGGCGAATGGCATCGGTTAGATATATTTTGGGATACCGAGAATGTAAGAATGATTGTGGACTTTTGTAGATCAGCAGATATTCAAGAAATGGAAGATGGAACACCACCAGAATTCGATGACTCAACATGCCAAGCATCCGGTAGCATACCTCCATTTAATGAATATTTAAATGTTAATGCACCGTTGCAAATTGGAGGACTGTATATAGAACATTTTGATCCTACGCATTATCATTGGCAATACATGCCAATTGGCAAAGGCTTTGATGGGTGCATTAGAAACTTGATACATAACAGCAAACTGTACGATTTGGCACATCCTGGTTTATCGCGAAATTCTGTAGCCGGCTGTCCACAGACTGAAGAAGTGTGCAACCAAGCTGATACTACATCAAGATGTTGGGAACATGGTACTTGTGTTGGCAGTTTTTCGGAGGCTAGATGTCAATGTCAACCGGGTTGGACTGGACCGTCATGTAATCTACCAACGACCCCGACTAGTTTCAGACCCCAGAGTTACGTGAAATTCGCACTAAGTTTTGAACCTGACCGTTTTAGTACACAAATCCAACTAAGATTTAGGACGCGTGAACCCCACGGAGAGCTATTCAGAGTGAGTGATCAGCATAATCGAGAATATGGTATTCTTGAAGTGAAAGATTCACGATTACATTTCCGATATAACCTTAATTCATTACGAACAGAAGAACGCGATGTTTGGCTAAATTCTGTAGCAGTTGATGATGGTCAATGGCATATTGCTCGAGTCAGCAGGTATGGCAGTGCAGCGACTCTTGAAATTGATGGCGGTGAAGGAAGAAGATATAATGAAACATTCACATTTGAAGGACACCAGTGGCTTCTTGTTGATAAACAGGAAGGTGTTTACGCGGGTGGTAAAGCTGAATACACTGGTGTAAGAACATTTGAAGTGTACGCAGACTTCCAGAAAGGTTGCTTAGACGATATCAGATTAGAAGGCAAACATCTACCATTACCTCCAGCAATGAATGGCACGCAATGGGGTCAAGCAACTATGGCAAGGAATTTAGATAGAAATTGCCCATCTAATAGTCCTTGCATCAACGTCCACTGCACGGAACCATTTGTATGTGTCGATCTTTGGAACGAATACGAATGCACGTGAGTATTTTAATACTATACTATAAAAGTAATACTTAAATTTTGTTTTACGAACATAATTGCATTTTAAAATTTACAAAAGATTACGAAAAAAACCTTTTAAAAATTTTGATTTTGTTGACTTAATTCCTTTCAAGTTTTAGGCGCGCACTGAGTTTCTTTGTAGGTTTATTTATACGTACATATGATTATATTTAACATAAATAATTTTATCAGTATATTGCTTACTATAAAACTTCTTCGCTTTCACATAAATACATTAATCAAGTACATTTATAAGTACCTAATTATTATCATTAAATTATCTAATATTTACTTGTATATAATAACAATTTATCAATATTTAAAACATTGTATGTATATAATTAATATTAATATTTGAATGGTATTCATATAATATAGTAATATGTTTAACGTATGTGTGTATTTGTGTATGTTAACATATTGGAATGGTGTTTAGTTGCGGTGAGGGTTTGGTATTGTCACCGGACGGCAAGGGTTGCGTAGACAAGAACGAATGTCTCTACTTCCCATGCCGCAACGGGGGCTCGTGTGTCAACCGGGAGCCGGGCTATCGCTGCCATTGCCCAGAGGGTTTCTGGGGCGAGAACTGCGAGCTCGTTCAGGAGGGCCGCACGCTGAAGCTCAGCATGGGCGCGCTCGCGGCCATCCTCGTCTGCCTCCTTATTATCATGAGTGAGCACATAACCTAGTCGCGCATCGCGTGTCTCCTCACCCGTTCACTGTCGCACACTCATTATCTATCATCGTATCTATGTAGTTGTAGTGCATGCTTCGTATGGGGTAAAGGGGGCTCAGTGCGCGCGTTGTGCCGGTTCGGGAGGTATAGCGCGCAATGTGTAGGTGCCCGGGCGGATCGAGTCGTGCGGGTGGGACGTGCGTCAACGTGAACGAGTGCGTGCACAACCCGTGTATGAACGGCGGCACGTGCGTGGACCGCGAGCCGGCGCGCCGCTACGACTGCATCTGCCCGTTCGCGTACACCGGCCACGACTGCGAACTAGAACTGCTAGCCTCGGGGATCATCATGCCTTCCAGGGATTTCATTATAGCTATCATTGTCTGTTTGTTTTTGCTTTTAGGTGAGCACTTTTTTATTTTGCATGTTCTTCATACTCGTTAAATAAACCTGTTTAGTGTCATATAGTTTTAAGGGTAGAAGAGTAGGTCGTTTAGAAAGTAAATTAGGTATTTTAAGAATCTTCTATGATTAAAAATAACGTATTGTTTCAAAAGTCACCATTTATAACTCAACAGATGTCAACACCCACACACTAAAGTTTGTTCACACTCTGCTTTATAAGACAAACGTACCTATGTATGTCTGTATTGTTTGTGTAGGTTTGTCCAATACTTGGTATTTTTAGGAATTTTCTTTTACATTTCTACCCTAGTGAGGTACCTTCTAAATATATGTACAAAAAAACCCTTATATTATTTCAATGGAAAAGTAATAAAAGATATTCGATAACTAGATTGTTTGTAAATAATAAGTATTTCATGAAGAAAATCTCTCCTTACCTTTTTAACATCTGAATATGAAAATCTTGCTTATACCAAGAAAACCTCTTATTACGAAGAAAAATGACATAATATTACACTAAGTTATATTATCATAGTGTCCTACCTAAAGCCTATGTACATAGTAATGAATACATTTCCATGAATGCTCGATATTCGCCGCACGAACCGTAAGTTATTTAATTATTATCATAGTTAGGAATAAGCACAAATATTACTTTATTTGTTAATGTAAAGCCAGTCGCAAATAACTTCTAAATGACCCCTATTTGGATGCTCGGTTGGAGAAGTGCCAAGTGTTAATATAATTCTATGTAACAAATCCTCTTATAAAGCGGTACGTATAAATCATACTTGAGCGCTCGTGGGATCAAATTTTCAGTTTCGATAGTAGCCTCCCGATAAACCTCCCTGCGTTTGAAAATGGACACTAATACCGCTAGCTTCTGTATTAACAGCTTGTTTAATGTGCCCCCATTCACACAACTGTCTACGACCTGCGATTGTTATCTAACGGGGCAAATGGAATTGTCTGATTTAGTAGCGCTACTTCATCCATATTTATTAAATAACGAAAATCATTCATCAATAAAAAAAATGTCGTTTATGTTTACCTTTTCCTCGATGTAAGTTAACATTTTACCTCGCAGTACTCGTGTTGGTGTTCGTGGTGTATAATCGTCGTCGAGAGGCGCATATAAAGTACCCGGGGCCCGACGACGATGTTCGCGAGAATATCATAAACTACGACGACGAGGGCGGCGGCGAGGACGACATGACGGCCTTCGATATTACACCCCTACAGATTCCTATTGGCGGACCGCTCCCCGATCATGTTCCGACTAAACTGCCATGTAAGTTATAAACCGTCGTTAACCTTTTTGAAGTTAATAAAGTTAGTCTAAAGATAATGTTGTAAGTTTTCCCCTAATTCCTAAGTAAATATATTTGACTCGTATAATTTACGTGGTAAACTTCAAAGCCAATACAGGAATCAAATATTTACCGATTGAAGACAGTCCTCAGGGCATTTAGAGTATTTCGTTTCAAAAGGCAAAAGCAATACCCTTGTAAATGTCACTTGCCTGACGTTCGATCCGCTGTGGCCTGTAGGACACCGACTCGATGATATACCTACATATGTACAACTCACTAAAAAGCTCCATTCTTTGTGAAATGTAGTATCCAATAAAGACCAACTCCGCTACGAAAGTAACAACAGAGCAAAATAAAGCTTTGTTTGACATCATTCCTCTTTTGTTAAATCAGCATAATAAACTTCGCAAAACCAAAGGCTTTAGTACGTTACTGAACAGAAGTATTTAATTTTAATTTGGAAAAGCTGCTCGCTTATCCTCGTTCTAAATAAGACCTATTATCAAATCCACTTTAATGCTTTAATCTTATGTAAAGAAGCCTCGGCGGCATAAAATATTCGCTTCATGAAAATAAGAACCGGCTTAATCAGCTAGTCGAGATGTGATTTATGAAGATAATAATAGATCAAATGAGATTTTTGCAACAGATTGTCTTATTCGAATTATTGTAATCCTATTAACTGACCACGACAATCTTTGTATTCGCCTATTAACGATCATCAAATCGATTCGAAAAATCCTATTAACGATTATCAAATTTTAAATATATGTCATATTTTGATCCAGAAAATACTTTTCTATATTTGGATAACCATGGTTTACTATCAAATTTTAACATCAAATCAATAATTCGCGACACAGCGGGATTCGAACCCGCACCTTCTGCCTTGCCGGGGCAGGTGCTCTAGCC
>DVXP01003387.1:0-11369 GCA_018235645.1 Junonia grisea
ATAAGCCCTTTCATTTGATACCCATATTGTAGAAATGCATTAAAAATAACTATTCCGCTAGCTTGGATGGTCCGCCACCTTGGATCCAGAATGACGTCACGCATTTTATCGTATATTGATCCATCCAAACTAAATATGTATGCAATATTTCAGCTCAATCGGTTGAAGATATCTGTTTCAAAATTGAGTAGGAAAAGTCGACCCGAAAAATTACATACTCTGCAATACAATGCAAGATAATCTGGAAACGGCTGAACCGATTTTGTTATAGAATGTCTAAGAACCACCGCTAGAAAACCCTCTTTGAAATAAAAAAAATGGTTCCAAAATTATTGATAAAGATAAAAGAATATTTATTTGGCCTCCGAGTACTACATACATCCTTTGACAGCTCACGTGTATACCATTATACATACCTAGATACGTTTGTTTCGAAGATCCTTTAAAAATTCATCGCCGTCACTCCTGTACGTTGGTCGTTGGCAAAAGAGGAAAATATTATAGATATTTGATAGATGATAACGCAATTTCTTGCGTACCAAAAAATGGATTAAATTATAGTGTGTTACTTTTTTGATGTGATGGTCTAAGTCGCCTAAACACGTTAATAGTATGAGATACGGTCGATGCAGAGATATACCTATTTAACCAACTTAAAAAATTAGGAGATTCCTCAATTTGAATCTATATATTTATTTTGTGATTTGCATTTTGCTTTTCAGTTAACTTTTGAAATCGATTATTTTTTTGAGCTACTTGTTGTACAATGTATGTGACAAAACAAACAAAGCCACGGATACACACCTCTTACAATAAGTAGTGAAATAAGAATTTCTGGTCTGAACGTGTCGAATTTTATTCCTGAAACTTTTTAATCAAACAAACAGTGCAAACACAGCTTAACCCGGCTTAATAAAATTTTCAGGTGTCGATTTCTGGTGCAAGTTGTCTAGTAGCAAGACGTCGCCGGTCCGGTCCGGTCCGGTCGTATTAATGAGGGCAGGTAGGCGGGGTGGTTGTTATGGCAACGCGACGCGGCCTCGAGCGCGGTATTACAACGAAGGCTACGATGTTTGCGGATTAGGGGTGGCGGTGCTTTTGAAAAATAATTCTGTTATACCATATTATATATAAATTTACTAATTACGTTAAATGAAAACATAGCAATTTTTTGAATTCAGTCAATTCGTACACAAATATATCAATTTCTATGTTAATGAATATTACCAGACGTCAGATAATAAGCGCGATAATATTTTTACAGTGCGACTGAAGATAATTAAAAACGAATTAGATAAAAAATCAACTCTATAGGCAATACCTATTTTGTATAAAATGTAGATTAGTAATCAATAAATAGTTACAGACGAGTAATTTGAGTAAAATACAGATAATACCTACATGTCAAAAACACTTATTTAAATAATTTAAAAGTTCTCCTTTGGTAGTTCGATTTATAGATATATTATTACAATGAAACAAAACACAAACTCAGAAGCAATATTCGATATATCTCATCAAGGTTCCTGGAAAATATCTCTTATTAGAGATTAATTATTTATTATCCGTTGTTCACATTTTTCACTTATAGGTAATTAATAATCTGTGTATTTTGTTGGTATCAAAATAAATAAAAAAATAAATTCCAAAAACAAAAATAAATTATTATCCATCCCACAACACGAATTCATGTACAACCCTACGACACGCGCTGAGCTCACCCTATTCTAGAGTCGCGCGTGACGCGGGGGCGGGCGGAGGGTGGGCCACGAACGTGCCGCGACAAAAAACCCGCGTTGACCCGGGTCCGGCCATAAAGCGCCGGCGAGCGTAATAAGCCCCCCTTTGCTTGCCTTGCCGTTCGCCGTTACGTCACGGAATTAAACGGCCCGATTCTGAACGCACGTTCTAATTTCAAACGAGCAGATTTAGGAGAGGAACGTTCGATCCGGATTCTCGTTGCTTTTACTCTTTAGAAGAACAGATTCTGGGAACGCTTTTGCTGAAATCCGAGAGGTATTTTTCGGATTGTGTGACGGGAGGCATTCTTTACGTATAGGGTTCGAACGTCGAACTTCAAAAGGCATCTCAGTCTATTGTCATTTCGATCTTTATTTAATTTTGTAAATCTGTCAAATTAAGTTTTCATATCAAACCCGAGATGACTTAGAGAAATATTTAGAAACTAAGAAATATTGCCATAATTTTGGCGTAATTTTCTAGTGTTAACTTTGCTGGTTTGTGGGTTGTATTTTTCTGTGCAATGACACATTTTATAGCATTTATCATATAAAAAATCGTTTAAATTCTTATTTAATCAGTAAAGTACAAAATTTAGCAGAGTATTTTTCGCATTGCCCGTATTTTCAACGTAGGGACCAAACACGAAAAATGATCAAAGAAACATCAATTTGATTTTAATAGACCTTTCAATGTCGGTCCGTTGAAGAATAAAAAAATTCACTTCCAATATTTTGTAGGCGAGACACGCGTAAAAAATGTTTTTGATTAAAAAATAACTAGAAAGAAATCTTAATTTTGGTTTGTAAAAAAACTTTAAAAGCAGATAGTTAACCTTTTAATCGTAAGTTAATCAATAAGTACAATTTACTAAAATAAAACATTAAATGATAAATGATACCTAGCAAATAGCAACCTGTAACATATTTACAGAATGCTTAACAATGTAAAAAAATAACCAAACGAAATACAACCAAGACTCACGTTCATTAAAGCATTGCACACACGAACAAACTTTAAACACACTCTACGTAGCTCCAACCCAAATACTATGCAAAAGAGACTTAATCCAATATTCCAAACCATCTAACAATTTATCCACATTTAAATTTCCTGCCAACAAGTAACCGACACCAGTCCATTCGGCAAATAGGTACGGCCATTAACAAAGTTGCAGACCAAGCTCAACAGGTGGCGCTATTCGTTTCAATATCTGCAAAACTTCCCGGCACGACTCAATAAATCGACCATCCCAGCTTGAACCCCCAACATTTCATACAAACTTTGCCATTTAAACGAAAACGGGAGACAGGAGGTGCCACTTTACATCGGTCCTTCTTTGCCCTGTTGTTATTATAGTCGCCCTAAAGGTTACGTTCGAGTTTCGACTTTATTAAGAGCAATAAAAGTGGGTTTTTCTGTTGAGTCCGGTTTATTTAGCATTCAGCAGTTAAGTGAGATGTTATTACGAGGGATGACATGTTTTAGCGATTGTTAAGATCAGCCGTTTATTGTGTTTTAAATTTATAATCTCTTTGTGGAAACGACTCGAGTTTGGTTATTGTTGTGGATAGTGAAACTTGTAAAAATAAATATTACTTATAGAACAAGTACACGTTTGTTGGTGAAATAAAAGGGATGTACTTGTAATGTATTTCTATGTTTATTTTTGTGTTTCACTTAACAGCTCCTTTCTTAATTTTAAACTTTGTCCCTCTCTATCCCAAATCCAACCTAATTAACATCATCAAATATCAAATAGACACTTCTTTCTTCAAAAGTACGATCATCAAACCTGTATACTTTTTCAAATATTTTCTATGACATGTACGAACTAATGACCTAGTTTACATTTGCCACATCACAAAATTTGAGAAAATGTAATTAAATATTTTAACATTTCTTTTTCTCCCAAGAATTCAAATTTCCCAAGCAATTTTAAATTTTACTGGACATATAATCAATAAACATAAACTCAATGATTCCAACGCACAATAAGAACTATTGTAACGGAAAAACAACAATTAATGCCCATCTATTAAATTACATAATAAAATCAATTCATTCCGATCCTTTTTGTGGTGGTGCCGGACTGTTGCAGACCCGATGCGACGTGGCGCCGTAACATGCATGAATAGCTAGATTGTTCAAACAAATTATGGAATGCGCGGACGTGTTTTCCATGGATGTTTAAAAAAATAACGTTACATAGCCCTTGTCTGCAAAATCGGTATAGAGAGCAGTTAAATAAATCTGTGATAAGAGCCAAAAATACGTTTCTTCTTGAGATGACAATTGTAGGTCATGGTACGTACAATGACCTAGAATTATTACTTCTTTTTCTTCTCCGTTGTCTTCATTTAGTCCTGCCCGACTTGATAGGCTTCAACAGCCTCGTTGACAAGTCGCTTCCATTCTGCTGGATACTATCAGAGCTATCAGAGCGATTGAACTCGGTAGTCATATTATAGTTTCCAATTACTTAGCGTCACTAATACCAGATAACAGGACTGTGTGTTGTTAAGATGTTTACAACGTCGGCATCGTAAGTCGTAGCGAGTAGGATCATTGTTTCTGCCTCATCTGAATATATTGCGATGTTAAAATACGCTTCACGTTGCGCGTTGGTAATCTCTACATAGAACAGTCTCTCCGTCTGTTTATTTACTAATTCCTGTTAAAAGAAGTAACGGGTTTTGAGACAGATTTCACCATCATTCGGGTAATTACCACGGGCGGGACATAGGTAGATATAATATCAACTATATACAAACATATAAACAACTCCTATATATTAGGTTAGGGAAATTTCTGTACTAATATTAATAAGGTTATCTGTTCCATTACTGTAAGAGAACTGTAAAACTGTTCAGATTTTATCCACATTTGACAATCTGACAAAATAGGTGCAATATTTTAATTCTAAAGTTTTTACAATTTAACGGGGATATAGGTACATACATATACCTATAAAAACCTAATTAAGTTTCTTATAATGAAGAAAAAACAATTTACAAGCTTTGTATTCGACCCGCGCGAATCCGGGTCGACTCACTAGCGCGCAATAACCAAGAGTTGTAATTCGCGTCGCGGCCGCGTCCTGTCCTTTCCGCGTGAGTCAGCGGTCGCGGTATCGGCGCTCGCGCACGACGCGTCAGCGACCACCTACTGCGCAGCGCATGCGCGCTAGCGGACGCGATTAGCGTATTCGATTACAATAAAATATTTACCAAAAATATGTAAAGGATAGCAGTATCAAGTTAGGATCGTAGTCATTAATGTTGCTTTTATACCTAGGTATTCATTAACCTAACTCCCTAAAAAGTATAAATTATTTAGGGACGTCAATCATTTGAAAAACAAACCAATAGGTACATCTTTACAATTTCTTCGTATATTAGTTAATTTTCATTTTTTCCATCTTAACATTAGTGGTGAAATATTGTAAAGGTTTATACCTTTAAACAAAGTCCAGATGTTATCAGTCACCGCTCGCGCACCACGCCTGCACCACATTCTCAATTTACGTAAAAACTGCGCTTCTAAAACACAGCTGGGCTCGCGGTGCACACAATGTATCATACGATACTGCCGCAAGCTTATGTAAGCTAAGACGCCGAGCGCATACGTTTTACACGAAAAAATACCACATAAATTATTATACATACATATTATAAATTTTAAATTATTGTGCAATTAGGATATTAAATTAATTGTAAATTTGTAGTTATGTTTAAAATCATATTTAAATTTTTTATTTTGGAAAGTTGTAGTTTAAGATAGGAAGGCTAAGGTACCAAGTGCTATTGTTTCATACAGATCAAAAGTTAATCTTTCCATTTTAATTAATTCCAAACATTCATATTTCTTTGCTAAAACTGATTATTTTGTCTAATCGAAATCTAAGCGAATAACAAAATGACACCGTTTTTCAATCAATCATAGTAACGCAAACTGCCTACGCATGAAGAAAATTGAAGGACTGCTAAAGCCAATAACTGCGATATTCTTACAAACATCTTATAACATTCGTTTATAGAACAGCTAACATGCAACTGTCAAAAACTAGATGTCGCCACCGTCGCGCGTCAATCGCCATATCAAATCGCTAACCCGCCCGCTCCCGCTCGCACTATGGACCGTGTTTTCGCAATCCACGTTAAAAACACGGCGCAGCTGCGTCGCGCTGCAGTCGGCACTCTTTGTGAGGGGAAACGCTACAACGGATAGTTTTACATCACTGACCGCGACGACAAATTCCGCCACCCACATTCTGCGAAACAGAACGCTTCCTGGAACGACCGCGATTTACCTATATAAGAGAACTAAGTAATTGAGTAATGTTTAGCGACATAATTACCATTAAGAAGAAAGATCTGCATCACTTGTGTCAGTAAATAAATCGCTGTTATTCCTATGTATGTACCTATATCATTACACATGTTATAGCTTAATTCTTGCGAGTAGCTTCTTTTTAATAGTACCTATTTTAAAATATAATACACAAATACGAATTAAACCACGACCCACTATTTTTGCACCGTAACAAAAAAGTTACATTAAATCTAATTAACTCTATAATTATCATTAAATATTTACTTAATAGATATAATAACTACGATTCTCCAACGTTTAAATTTTAGTCGCTCTATTAAATATTATGTGATTAATTACAACAATCAGAAGCCAATAATTAACCTCAATTATACGATGATCTTGAGATGATTGATGACGGTTCATTAGATTAGGATTATATCCACAGTATTCTAATATAGAAAACTTACGAGATTGCTTATTTTAAAACAATCAAGTCTTACAACAGTTCGTTTTGAAAAATTTCGCAATATGTTCTTTGAGTAAGTTAATTTATGCTATTATTAAAATTTTGTGTTTACTTGCAGAGCGTAATCTCCGGCACAGCTGTTTAGATTATAATTTTCTTTTTCACAAATAGAAAACTAAACTAGACTGAAGGTGGTTAGGCTACTTATGTTCACATCATGTACATTTCTTGACTTAGCTGATTACTCCCAAATTAAAACCCACAGGCGAAGACGTGTATAGAAGCCAACAGGCTATAAAATATCACATACATATGGTATACATCACGCGACAGAGGAGCACTGGCCGTAAATGTCACGGCACAGGTGCACTTTAACCGCGGCCCAGCTAATGCACTTTAAAAGATTCGCCTGCGTGTACTCGCAGCGTACGATATCAATCATAGAACAGTAAAAAGGCCGATTCATCAACCGGTAATAAAAAAAACTGATAGAACACTCGCAGAAACGTGTCATTGAACTTCAATTGTTATATCATGCATATACCTATAAAAAAATAATACTCGCTTTTAAAAATACAAAAACCTCTCTTCACGTTTTTCCGTGTTCGCGTAAAAACAACGGTATACAAATGAACAGACATGATTGATTCAAGACAATGGGTGATCGATAACAAAGGCTCATCGAGCAGATAGAGGGACCCGCGAAATACGTCGGGCTCGTAATTAAGCGAGGGGCAAACGCCCTCCGGTGGGGAGACGGGCGTGGGACCGCACTGACTCACGCGGTGCGTGCGCGCAACGAATACTGTCCGCTGAATACATTTCACGCCGCTTTGGGGATCTATTGAAAGGTAAAATATATAGCATGTGATTTCCTGATAATTAGCGTCAATGCGAGCGTTCAATGGAGTGGAGTATATTGATTAACATTTTTTACAAAACCATACTTAAGGGAAGAAATTATATGACTTACTTATAATAAAATTTATGCTTATATCTATCTATGTATAGCTAGATTTGATTCATTGACATTTGTCAGGATACTCAATAGCTCACCAACTTACAACAGAAGTGCCATATTGGATCTCATGGATGGCAGCAATCTAATTTAAATTAAATCAATTACATATTACGTGAAGAATGATTCCTTCTTCAAAACAAATTGAGGGACATCGTTTTTTACTTTTTTGTTTCAATTTAAGGCGTCCACATTTAGAATATATTTAAAACGAGACAAATGATATCGGTCGGTGTAAATTGTAATTAAGTGAGAGGCAATTGTCGGGACAGGGCGACGGAGACGCGTGGGAGATCTCACCGCACGAACTGTTAGTGATCGTCACAGCTTTAGAGATTACTGCGATAGCTTTTTAAGAATATTTAAATCAGAGCTAAATCTAATAAACCTTATTGGATGTAATTCTTCAAGTTTAAAGGCATACAAAGTGTACAAGTAGCTTACATTTAATTTGTTGAATAAAACTTGGTGGAATAAAAAATGTCAAGAATGCTAGTAGAATTTCTCCGTTCACGCATCACAATTTTTTTAACAAAAACGCCAGACCTGTAGCAAGTAATAACGTCTTTTTTGCTGTGCAACAATTTTGACTGGCATTCCAAAAAAGTTACCTTGTAGACGACAGAGAAGAAATTTTATGTACCTACATTGCTAAATGTTAATGTGAAGCGATAAACCTAGGTGTTAGCGCGTCAAATGACATCCACTCGTGTGGCCCATTGGCAAAAGCTAATTATTTATTGATATAGTTATATCCCAACTTCCAACGATTTGGCACGACATGTCTATCAAACAATGAAGACGTCACGATATTTCGGACGTCAATACTTTCCGCTACACGCGCCTCAACGATGACAAATGACGCTCATTTATAGACGACATTAAATCGCGGGTGACTCAGGCGACACGCGTCCACGACATGAAAAATATAAACTCGGAACGAGACGAGCCTGTTAGGTGATAATAACGAATTGACCGGAAGACATTAATTATTATGTTTCTATAATAAAAGTATTGTATTTTCATTTAATAGGTGCTTACCTATAGAGTTTTTAACATTATTTTATTCTCTCTTGATAATGTTGAGTATACATAAAAGCAATCATTGTAGTGCTAAATCAATATTTAAAAAATCCCGTCGACATCTTGTGACCTACAAAGCATTAATACAAAGATAGTCCTATATTTATGGTGACACAATGTAGGTATATTGTGTCTATATATTATCTGTGAATAACTGTATATATCCACATTATCACAGGATTTATTCGACAATTTCCGTATCGCCTCAAATATTCATCGGCAGACGCGGACGGGTTCTCAGAATGAGTTTGAAGATAGCCCCGGGAGATCCGGGCGGTTGGGTTAAGTCGTTCGGAAACTACAACTAAGTTAGACACAGGTAGGCAGTGGCCAGTCGGTAAATAAGCCCCGGGCCTCTACGGTGATTATATAAGGGTTTCGGGGCTAAAAAGCGCCGTTGCCATGAGCGCGGTTGAATGTTAGATCCTAAGTGCTGTTTGCATTGAACGCGGTGCGGTGCTGCAACGCGATTCAGTGCTGCGACAGCATTTAGCGATTGATCGTAGAGTTCAGTAAATAAAATATCGAATCGCATTGAGATGATGTTGTTGCCATAAAGATAGTATCATTATATAATTGCTTCATATAGTTCTTACATAGTCTATTATGTAGTCATCGCAATGCAACACCGTGGTCGATATGTGGTTGTGGTTTTAATCAATACACATCAATATTTAATTAAGTACTCACGAACACTGAATTTGATATGGCACTTTAAGTTCGAATTGCAACGCCCAGGAAAATCAGAATAAAATCTGTTGCAACGCATCGCACCACACTCTGTGTACATCAAGCTTTAAAAACAATCAATCATATTACCGAATTACAGTTATCTTGTAATATGTAATCTTTTGTGTGCAATAATAAAAAATCAAAATTAGCATTTATGTATTTGAAACACTTAAAAACAATAAATTTATGAAATTTATTAAATTCAAGAATAAGAGTTCAAACACACTCCATAATGCTATGCCTGAGACCATACTGCACCAAACACCTCATAATTTATAAATTTATTACGATAGCAACACAAATTATCCATTGCATGTTTCGTAAGAACAAAATAATTAGCTTCGATATAAACGCATCAATGTATTGAGTCTATTGAATGTTGTCGTCGTCGCATAAACAGCTGATTGTAAAGTAGCATCTTGCACATATCTATAACGGAACGGTAGAAGGTAAGACTATTTAATATTTATTCACTTTTACAAAGATTGCCGACGGCAACTTTTGAAAGGGTGGCAGAGGCAATTCAGTTGAACAAGAAAAAATATTTCAACGGCGTAATTTGAAAAGTAATACTATTCTTTCTTAATTTATTACAGCTGCCATGTTTTTGTATTCCAAAATGAAAACTATTCGTTTTGTATTACGTTTTAATCACCTTATCTAATGCTTTTAAGTCACGGCAGACGCGCGTTGTAAGCAGCGCATCTACTGCGCTTCATAAAGTCGCCGCGGGCGATCTCTCTTACGCTAACTAGTTGAAATCTGCGGTTTTATCCGCGGGATTAGAAGCCGGCGGTTAATGCAGGGTTTAAGCTCCATTCCGAATTTCACTCAAATTCGAAGAGCTGTTAGCCGCAGCGTAAAAAAGTCATACAAAATTTTGTGATTTCATATTATGTAGTTTGATTTATTTTTACAAAATATAGCAAAACACCACACCAGTTTTTATAATATTACGTCTAATCTATTTATTTTGTTTTTTTTTTTTGTAACATAGCTTATTTATTATGCGGTACGCGCTGATTATACGGCATCGGGGCAAAAACTTAGTAAATAACTGACGTAGATACACAGTCACTTCGTATTACTATCTACTATAGTAGGTAAGTACGTTATATGCAAACATGTAATGTAGAGAATCATCACATAAGAATTCGTATTTACAATTCATACCACGCGCCGCGGTGGAGGAAAACATCGCAACCTGCATATTTGGAATAAACTGAAGCAAATGAGCTTGGACCGTCAGCCGCTAAACTGCGTGGGAGTGGAGTTATCATCTCGTCGTTTGCTTTTTACTTTTTTACTTTACATATACAAGGCTTTTATATGTAACGTAATAAAAAAATTATATGTAATGTTTTATATGTGGATGGTCAAAATTGAAAATCCAGGGAATAGTGAGAAATTATTATGTGAAGTTGCTACTCCATATAATAATTTTTACTCATAATAATAGCTACTCTATAATCTTCATGTAAAATATTCTGCTAAATAGCTTAGTTCTTTTTCTGTTTTTCTTTCTTACTCTAGAATGAAACCCGTGTATTCTGAAACAAGATCACCTGTAGATATTATTGTACCATTTGATTCTGTCACTAATCTTTATTAGAGACAGAATCAAACGGTGTATTAAAGAAAAGGAACAATATAATAATAACTAGCAATGCATATTAACTACCTAAAGACGCTATTAATATATGTATACCAGTCGACCAATCAAATTTTTTTTTTCAAGATATAATTATAATTATATGTATGACTGTACGTATGTAAATAAAGCCGTGAAACACGTCATCACGCATTCTCATATTCCTATTATTGTAATTAATCGTAAAAATTCAAAAATTAAAAATTTTGGAAAAACCCACGACGTATGTCCCTTTAAAATTCATCGAAAAAGCAATAAATAAACTAAAAAACCCCCGACATACGAAAGAAAAAGACACAAGATAAACTTACTAAAGCCTTTTAAATAGCAATCATATGTCGCGAGGTCTATCTTATAAACTT